>CAOKZL010004592.1:0-23575 GCA_948472985.1 Iguana delicatissima | reverse complement strand
TTCCTGATCTGTAAACTCTATACCAGCTCTTCAGAAACTCCTTGGCTATTTTAGTCAATACTCTAGATTCCAAGTAAAATATGTATTTTAATATATCAAATAAAGAGCAACATGTTTATGTAATCTGACTAAGATCCACCTTTGTTACTCAGACTTTAAATACCTGGGTACAATTCTTACTAAGTTCCTAGGCAGACTGTATAGCATAATTACTATCTATTAATCACCTGGATGAAAAGAAAATTTGACAAATGGTCTATTTTAATTCTATCACTGCTAGGCAGGATTATTGCCATTAAAATACAGGTTATTCCCCATTTTACATTTCTATTTCAACCTCTTCATAGATAGATCTGGTTAAACTTACTAAATAGCAATTGCTGATTCAAAATTTTATTTTTAAGGGGAAGAAAACCTAGTTTTTTATAAAGCATTGCAATATAGTCCCAGTACAGCAAGAGGTTTTGCTATTCTAAACTATTAACTATATTTTGAGGTATTCCAGTTATGTAAAATAATCCAAATCATCCATCAGGATGATTTTAGTACCTGGGTCAAACAGAACGCTCCAGTGATCCACAATATAAAATATCACTACCTTTTTTTTTTTTTTTTGATGATGTGGCCAATAGCAAAAACTAAAATGTTAATCATTACTTAAAACAACTTTATGTGTGTGGAGTAAATGGGTTAATCAGTCAGCTCTGGGAATGTCTCCAATTTGTCCTATCATGGTCCTATTGAAGCAGATAACAGAGATCAGACCCTTCGGTTTGGAAAGAGTTAATTTATTAGCCGGCGAGTCTCGGCTGGAATCGCTTTCAAAAATCCGAGCCTCCCTTCAATTGAGTTCACAGCACTTTATACATTTTCCAGTACAGTGTCATCACATGCTCAAGAAAGGAAACAGATATGTTGTACAAAGGTACCCACCGTATCACAATACGCCTTTCTCCAGTGTCTACATACGTTTCAAATCTTCTGTAGCAAAGCCAAAAGCTAGCGAGCCGAGCCAAGCCAAGCCGATAACATTCCATTATACAAGGTTCTATTGTATTAACTGCATACACAGAGAGAAATAACTACAAACTGCAAAGAGAATTAACTGTTTATCTCTTACACTACCACTATACCATGTTTGGTATAGACATCGCCAAACAAACAATAGAGAAATAGGAACAGAGGGGTGTTTACTGGGTCAAGATTCTTTTCCAAAAGGAGAACTCATATCTATAGACTATATATAACAAATTTTCAGGTCTCCAGATCTCATAGCTGTAGCGCTTTCAGATTTATAACTTTGCAAAATGTCTCTTCCACATACACGGCAACCCAAGAGCAATTTCTGGTTTTGAAGAATTGTGTACATCCTCAAATTTTATAATTAAGGGGATTGTGTCTAGAATATGTAGATGGCTCCGAGATGCTTTTAGCAATGTACCTTAGGATATGGTGGGAATAAAAGTTAAATTGAGTGTTCACCAGTGCTGACTGGATGACACCCTTTCAGCATCTCATAGGGAACATAGCCTTAAATGATGCACCACTGGTATCTTACTGCATATAAAGCTTACAAAATCAATACCATCCTATCTTCAGATTGTTGGAAAGGCTGTAGTGCCCTCAGTTGAAACATTCTGGAAAGAAATTCTAGAATGTATAATTAGAAATGACAGATCAACCCGTCTGTCAGTGCCGAGTGCAAAAGGTGCACCCAAGCCTCACACTCAAGGCCTGCACAGCCTGACACCTCTTTGTCTTCAGGTCTGAACAGCCAGGGAGATCTCTGAATCAAGCCAGGGCCAGGACAAACAGGTCTGCCTCAGTTCTCCCCTTTTGAGAACGCCGTCCCTTCCTCGCTCTTGCCCCGCCTTGGCTTCTTCCTTTCAGGGCTCTCCCCATTTACTACCTTCCCTAAATCTGCCCTTCTCCCAGATGTAAGGATCAGCAGTGATTTATATTTTCCAAGACTGTGGTACTGTTGGCAGTAAGGTCAAGATGATATTATTGGTAGCGTGTATATTCCAGGATTCAGAAAATACTCTGGGAGACTGTTTTAAAGAACACAGAAATTCAAACATTTATTGAAACGCTGTTGCTTAAATTTGTTTTGTATCTCAAAGTTTACAAACAGACACCATTCTTCTCTCTCTCTCTCTCTCAATTCATTCACAATCTTTCGTACACCCAATTTCTCAATTGTCTCCTCCACAGAGCTGTTCAAAATCTCCAACCTCCCTCAAACACACCGCAAATCACAAACTTCTTCAATCACTCGCCAGACAGACAAAATCCGTTGTTTTCCTCTTTCCACCAGCCCTTCCCCTGGGCTATCCAAGGTTCCATTTCACCATCCAATCAGCTTAAACACTCTCAGTTGCCAAGAAGGCGCTGTTGTCAAGACCCCCTCCCATCAGGTTCGTCACATTTTTGTAGGGCGCTCCTTCTATTCTCCATTTTAATGAAAAGGAATAAAAAGTTATAGCATAAAGACAACATTTTTGCTGATAGCAGCACAGCTTGAGACTTCTAAACACTGGAAAACTTTAGACAGAATTTCTCTCTCAAAATGACTTGATAGAGTATGGACAATTGCACTCATGGAGAAATTAACCTGTCAAATTCAATCTTCCAAAGGATTAATAACAACAGATAAGTTTGCCAATAGATGGTATGTGTTCATTACTTACACGGATTTCCCCCCCACTATGGACCCCAATCTGCCCATCAGAAATATTGGAAGAATTTTTCTTGGTTGTTGTAAAAATATTTGCCTATGTATTTTTATGTAAAGGGGAAAAACGTAACTTAAAATTTGATTCTTTACAAAACCTTTTGAGGCCCACTTTCTGTTTTAGTGTACACCATACATAGCTCTGGATTGTTTCTATATCGTTTTAAATTTTGTAAAGTTGTCCCATTGTCCTGAAACCTTTGACTATGGGGCAACACACAGATATTTTAACAAACAGGCGATGAGGCAAATGCTTGAAAAACAGACACATGTTATCTGTTTCATATATTCATGATTTCTACTAATAAATGATTTTAAAATAATAAAATAAAATAAGTTAATAGTGCTCTAGCCCTTATGAGAGGCAGTGCCAGCTGTAATCTTAAGATTTTTAGAAATTAAGCAAGGAAAGATATACATAAAATACTATCAAACCTTTAAAAAAGAAGAAAAAGAACAAACCTTAATTTCTAACTAAGGTGCAACAACAAATGCTATTTCTATGGTCATTCAAGGGGTAGGGCAAATATACATATGTCAACTACAGGATCAGATCAGTTCACCAAGCTTCTTTTTCTGCTAGACTACCTTCTCCAAGCAAACAAATCTCAACAGGTATTGAGCTGGGTCTCTCCTTCCTTCCCCCCTGATTTCCGTCAAGAAAGGTGGACCTCCTTCCTCACAGATAGCTTTAGACACAACTGTCAAGTCTGACATATCAGTTTTGTGGAAATATTTACTTGAAATGTTTACATACCTCCTGCACCAGAAGATTCTGAAGATTTTTAAGAGATATAACACAGGTTTCAGTTTTTTTTTTTTTTTTAAAAGAATTAATATGATGACTTTGTGAGATGGAAGCCAGGTATGAGTTTAATAATCCATCAAAGCCTTCCACAGCCTTAAGGCAGCCCTGAAGCACTGGATTTATGTGAAAATGCATTTCAGTTTTTGATCATGAGTCTGGCATTAAAACGGATCAATGATGGGTTTGATTCAGTCACGTATATCTAAATCCCATTGCTTTGAATAGAAAATAATGTCCTTAAAGCTGGAATAATAAATAGGTTTACAAAACAATCTTGAGTAGGGTTGAAGCCGGGAAGGTAACAATGAGTTACCGTCCATTCTAAAAGCACTGATTGTTTATGTTAGACAGGTCTGTGTCTGTGTGTTTGAGGCTCACCCTGGAAAAGTTACTGTTTTAGACTTCAGCTTCTACCAACATGACTTATATCCATACTGTTTGGTGTCTACTACTGTAATCCAAAAAGTATCCTTCACAAGTCCTGTGTGGGGGAGGATTTGAACTTACCTTTTTGTCATTGCCAGCGGTTAGTTTCTAGGTTCCTTTGTGTTGATTCAAACATGAAGGAAAATAATCTATATTGGCCTAAGGCTAGCATATGCAAGGTCTCTACTCCTGGGGCTTTGGGAAAGGAGGCATTTGGGACTGAATGGCTTTACATCTATACTCCATGACCCGAATAACCCATTTTGCGACCTGTTAACAAAAACAGAGAAGTGAACATATTTACAGCCGTGACCTCTGGGGTCTGTTAGGGGCCTCTGACTCCCATCCCAGTCTGTCAGCAAAGGTCTTCTTTGCTGGCAGGGGGATATTTCTATTCTGTGCTACCTCCTCACAAAAAGCTTTCTTATTAGGGAGTGAGCCCTGTTAAACACAATGGAATTTATATCTGAATCGAAGAGTGTTATATCTTTTTCCCACTGAGATCAGTAGAACTTAAAAGGTGCTTCAGATTAGCTGGGTTGTGCCTTGGGTTTACAGAAATTTGACCAGTAGTGCTGCTGTTCTTCCACATTCTTATGTGTTTATGTGTGGATAAAGTCATGAGTGTTTTGTCTGAAATTAAATCATGAAAAATGAACCTACCATTTTATTAAGAAGATTGGTCAAAAGAAAAAAGAAAACTGACCAGAATTCATGTGACAATATTTTTTAAAATGCACTTGAAAAAGAGACCATGCAGTGTAATTAATTGGTTGTAAAACTTCCAGTAAAATAATTTCTGCAAATTAGATGTTGAATTACCCATTTAGTATTACTGTTCATTACAGAAGTGGAGATAACAGAATTCGTTGCAACAAGTGCAGCTTGGCTTACTATTTTTCAGTCGCTTTCTCTCACAAATCTTGTAACCTGATGAGATGATATACAGAGAAATGGTTGACTGCTTATGTTGCATCCAGGTCAATGTACAAGATAGTTGAAGATTGCATTCTTTCTTTCTCTTTAATTAAGCATATGCTTAATTTTGGTCTGGGTATGTGATGGAACAAAAGTACTGTAGGCAAAGAGAACTAAATTTAGCGCTGGGAATAACTACCAGAACTTTCTAGGATTTTACTTATTCAGATGTATATGTACTTGCCTGAAGAGCTCATGAGATAGGATAAAGCATTATAATCATAAGGAGATCTCAGGTCTCATATAACTCTGGGAATGTTCTTTCTTAAAGTGCAACTTCTATAATTATCTCTCAACTAGTGAAGATGATGTAAGGGTCATGAGAGAGGAAGGACATTAAGGCAAGGAAGAAGATTAGTAAATTAATCCCATAGAATAGTTCCTGAGAGAAGAAGCAGACTATCTTCTTTTCCTTCCAAGACGTGTCAAGGTGCTAAATATTTCATAGGCCTTGCTTATATATCGTCTCATCTTCAGATAATGTGAGTGAAATATTCTCTTATTACAGCATGTCCTAGCATGACTGCTAAACTCATAGGTGGGAGTTTGGGACCAAAATTTAAGAAACTTCAAATGAAAGAACTGTAAATTCTATCACTAACCTGTTCTGTGCTGCTGATAAACATTTGTATCCCAGTATGAAACCAGTGCATTTTTCTTCTCTTGCTCAGGAGTCTCTGAAGAGAACAGACTGTTATTTTCTTTTGGTGACACTGGAAAGGTATGCTTTGATCTGCCTGAATAGTGCCTTTTGGAGTAATGAAAAAATAATGGATGTCAGGTTTGGCTGACAAGCATTCTGCCTCTTTCCATTTTTTAAAAACTATACATCTTTTTTGCTTAAGGCATCACTCAGAATCTGTTTTAGGGAAAGCAGTTCAGCAAATAGTGAAAGATATCTCACATGGCTTAGGGGCACAGTCAGCCCCTTCCCCCATTGGTGTTGAGTTGGAAGAAGCGAGACGTGGAATTTGCGTTCCGGGAAAATGTTATTCCACTAAGGATGGAAAGAATATTTGAGAATATTTTAAAAAATGGTCAAAGAACATACTTAGTGAAGTATAAGTTGATACAGGATTCTGTCCATTATTTTCTACAGAGAAAATGATGAGTGCTGTTTTCTGTACAAAAATGTGAGGTTATTGTGCAGAATAAGTCCCTAAACTGTGAATACACAGAGGGACAAAAGCTGCTAAAATTCCTCATTGCTTCCATTAAGAACTAAGTGAAGAATTGTTGTAATGAGCCTTCAAGTCATTTCCTAATTCTGATAACCCTAAAGTGAACTTATCAGGGGGTTTTCTTGGCAAGATTTGTTCAAAGGGGGGTTGCCTTTGCTTTCTGCGGAGGCTGAGCTAATGTGACTTGCCCAGAATAACTCAGTGGGTTTGCATGGCTGGGAAGGGATTCAAACCCTGTCGTCCAGTGTTGTAGTTAAATGCTCAAAGCGCTACACTATTCTGGCTTGAGTGAAAAATTATATCCCTATATTCCACTGCTATTTTTGTATGTCTTTTCAATTTATAAGGAGCTTCTGATTCCTTGGTTCCCTTAAATCGGCAGGGGAATTGTCTTTTTTGAATCACATAAAACCTTTTATCTGAGCAAGGTACTTGGAGTTATGGATCTAGATCTATCTGGAACTTACACACAAGCTGTTCTTTTCTTAATTGAGAGCAGCCATAACATTTTGGTTCATTATATAGCTGGACTGATGGATAATTATTGGCTGCATTTATCTGCAGCTTCTGTGGAGACTAGCATGATGAAACTTATATTTGGATGCTAATGGAACACTGAGGAAAATGAATTGGCAATGAGGTTGAGAAGTAACAGCTTCGGTGAGAATATAGCACTCCCATGTGATGGACTACAAATTTTCTAGCTTTCCAACATCTGCTTTGAAAAAGAAATGCTCTCTGATCTGGGGAGAGATTTTCCCCTCTATTAAGTCAACTCCTATCATCTAATTACAAAGCAAACTCAAAGCTTCACACTACTGCCAATAGGTAATGAAATATGATCCCAGTTGGGAGATGCATCTGTGTTTGAAACTAAAACAAGGAAAGCACCTGTCCTGCAGGCCCTTTAGTTTCACCTCACATGTCGCTAAGATGTTTGTCAGATGATACATCCATTGGCCTTGTGGGTCTCAGCTGGGCACTAATGAATCATTTTTTCCTCATAAAAGTGTATGTCTTTAGTTAGTAAACACTGCCAAGTATTGATTTGACAGTGAGAGTGGGACAGTGGCTGTCACAAATAAACTAATTGGCTGGCATACTCTTAGTGACATATGGAACTGTAAGTCCATTGTAAACTTGAATATGTCTTTTTATGGTTGTGACCAAGGGAAGTATTCACTGCCTTTGTTGTACAATGACCCATACCGCCTCAGGCCTCACTTTCCAACTGCATGGTCACCCTTCACAGCCATTTCATGGGTGGCAGAAAGCTGGGAGCATTGGGGAAGTGCTTGACTATACCCATATAGCAGATGACGAATGACAAAGGCATCTTCTAGGGTACCCTGAAGGTCCTCCAGAAGTCCCAGAGAAGAATATCATTCTGCATAAGGACAAAGCCAGAGTCATAGCCAGAATCTTCTCTGGTGCCTCTTTCCATTGACCATGAAATGGACATGTAAGGAGGGCTCCTGGAGGAGGACAGTGAATTCTGCAGGAAGGGAAATGGCACAGAGCATACTTCCATCTGAACCTTATGTTATGTCTCCTCAATGCAAGATATCAACCCTTTATGTGGGTGTGTTGATTTTATAGTGTTTCTTTAAAAGGAAAAAAAATGCATCTTAAAAATTGTTTCATTACATTTTAAAAATCTGTTTATAAACAAAGGAAAATAAGAAAGAGGGATGAAAAAAATGGAAAGATGGAGGGAAGGAATATGATATGAATGTGATCTAGACATATCTACTGGTATAAAGAGACCATTTTTCCTAGAATAGATTTGTTTGGAAGTTGACATCTATAAAATACACATTCATGAATAGTTAAAGCAGTGAGGTTTTTTTACCAATTGACGATGCATGTTTATCTTTCCTACTTTTGAGTACTTTAGCAACAGTGATAGCACTGAGAATCAAACCAAACACTTGTATATCTCATGATTGAAAGAGGCATTCACAGGAATGAAATAAATCTTGAAAATTATTTTAACATATTGTGGACCTTTCCCAGGTCAGTCTAGCTTATTGGGTGAAACAACAACAACAACAACAACAACCAACAACTACTTTAAAACACAACTAAAGTGAAACCTATTCATATAATCATAGGATCATAGAGCTGGAAGAGACCACAAGGGCTATTTAGTCTAACCCCCTGCCATGCAGGAATATACAAGCGAAGCACTTATGGTGTGCCGTATGGCCATCCAGCCTCTGTTTAAAAACCTCCAAAGAAGGAGACTGCACCACATTCTGAGTCAGTGTATTCTATTGTTGAAATGCTCTTACCATTAGGAAGTTCTGCCTAATGTTTAGGTGGAATCTCTTTTTCTGAAGTTTGAGACCATTGCTCCATGTCCTAGTCTCTGGAGCAGTAGAAAATGAGCTTGCTTCATCCTCCATATGACATCCCTCCAGATATTTAAACATGACTATCAACTATGTTTAACCTTCTTTTCTCCAGGATAAACATATCCAGCTCCCTAAGCCACTCCTCATCAGGCAGGATTTCCAGTCCTTTTACTATTTCGTTCTCCCTCTTCTGGACACATTCTAGCTTATCAATATCATTTTTGAATTGTGATGCCCAGAACTGGAAACAAAACTCCAGGTGAGATTTGACCAAAGTAAAACAGAATGGGACTTTTACTCCCTTCAGCCTAGACACTGTACTCCTATTAATGCAGTCTAGAATTGCATTGGCTTTTTTAGCAGCTGCTGATTTACTTGTGGTGGCCCACAAGTAAATTGAGGTCCAGAAACTACTGTGTTGCTGTCCATATTATCTGCTTCCATAGTTCTTGCCCTTTTTCTTGCCTTCTCTTTCTTCACTTCTTCCTCCTGGTCAGCATATATAACAGTGTGCACAGCATGTCCCAGATCAACCCTGTGGGACCAGGAAGGAATAGAAAGGGAGGTATTGCGCTGTATTTCAAATCCTGTTAGTTGAGACCGGCTAGGTCAGTGTGTTTGTGGATGGGGATGGAACACCTTTGAATCAAGTGGATCCAATGGCAGCTCTTGCCTAAACCCACAGGTCATATGAAAATGCCTCATTTTGAGTTTTTCCTCTAGTGATGGCTTTCTGCACATCCAAGCACAGCAGGGTACTTTGTTATGGTAGAATCCTTATTCTGACTGCAGGTGAAAGTTGCTGAACAACTACTGACATGCCAGCCTAAACCTTTTTAGCCATCAGTGTCTCAAGCAAAATGTCACAGGTCAATCCTTATGTCTTGTTCTTCTAATAAGTAGGATTTTTTTTTTAACATGACCAATTTTGCAGAGTTCTAAAAAATGAAACTGGGGGGAAAAGTCCTGTAATACTAAAGGTAGAATCTTGTTGATGACATACAACATCCTCTTTTTGGATGTCACAGAAGGAGGTACCGCACAAGCTCCCAAGAGCTGGTACATTCTGCCATGACCATTAGCTGGCCAAGGTTGGGAGAAAGGAGGGCAGGAGATGACTATAGCCATTTCTGCGCTGGTGACTTGGGCCATTTCTGCACTGGACCATTATAGCATGATGATTCCACTGGCTGGCCACTCCCGAAACTGCAAACCCCAGGATTCCATAGGATGTTGCAAGTGGAATCATCATGCTATAACAGGCTAGTGCGGAAAAGGCCCAAGTCACCACCTAGTTGCAGTCCTGCAACTGGAAGAAGACAGTTGATGTTGTATCCTGGGACCTCCACCAACTTGGAGACTGAGGAGGGCAACATCAGCAATCTTCTCCTGGCTTCAAGGCTGCAGTCAGGTGCTGCCATGGTCACATTCCACTTTCCCCACCACCAATCAATTAATCATTATAACAGCTTGTGAGCTGCTTTTCAAGGGAGAAGAGAAATATGGAAATACAAGATATATGATTACAGCCTAAATGTTTCATGGTTTCGTACATGTCACTTAAAATAATGACAGGACACTCAGGGACCAGGATTCAATTCCCTGCTCAGTCATAGAAAACCACTGGGTGATCTTGGGCAGGAAGCAAGAGGAAGCCTTAAAGAAAGGCAATGACAAATTTCCTCTGAATATATATTAGCATGAAAACCCTAGCATAGCATCACTGTAAGTCAGAGTTGACTTGAAGGCACATAACAACAAAAATAACAACAGCAGCATTTGTGTTTGCTTTACAGGCTTCAAAATAGACATTTGTGTTTGCCTTACAGGCTTCACAATAAGGACACATCGTTAAAGCAAAACGAATATTGGGAAAAGTTCAGCCAACCTACAAGCTTGCAAAAGAAGGGTTTCATTTAGGTTGCAATAGCTCATCCTCTAAACAGAGGTTGAACTGTGATTTTAACTTGTGGAGTCATTTTTTGTTTCTTTAAGTAGGAAGACATGTTCCACATCTTTGACTTCCCCTTTGATGAACTGGGCTATCCAGAAATTTTTGGACACACTGCCAATACACAAATAGGGAAAATGATTTAATATTCACTAAGTATCTATTCAGGAACAGCAATTTCACATGAAATAATTTGAATCTACTTAACATATCCCTGCTGATAGAGGAAAGAATGGAGTAAACAACATGCCAGCTTGACATCTGCTGTCATCATAATTCTTCAAACCCTGAAGAAAAAAAATATATAAGTAGATTGAGATCAGTAGAGGCAAGTTCACATAACCTTTTAATACAACTAGATGTGGGTTAACAGTCATCTGCTTCTTCCATTCAAAAGTATTCTGGATGATTTTCAGTAGCACAGAGAGGTATGATAAAAACTGACTTTGCTTTCCTGTTCGATTCAGTGTGTATGCTTTATATCCATGCCTGCCATACTAATGTGGTTGAAAATGTTTATATGACAAAGGATTTTGGGGGTAGAGTTCCATAGCTGCTAAATAGGCATAGGTGAGCAAATAATCATGTCAGAAGAACACTTAAAAATACAGATTTACCCTCAAAATGAAGCAATGAATTTTTGCCACAGTCTATTTCCACTATCTATGGCAAATTCAAACACCAGATTCTGTTTTGAATGGTCTAGGAATTCCTGGGTTGAGGACCTAAGAGAGTAAATAGGACTTATGGCTATAAACTTACTAGATTCAAATTTGTAACAAACAGTAATCTATTAAATATATTAACTATATCTATAAAAATGTGCTATTATGTGGCTGAGTGGGCTTCCCATGGTGACTCCATCTCTCTGCTCATAGAACTCATTGTCCCACTGGAAGTAGCTTGTAGTGAGGCAATGTTGAAACAGGGCTGTGATGTCTTTGGGAAAATTTTTCACATGGAACACTTTGAAAAGCAAGCGTTGGAAGCCGCACCAAAAATGCCCACTATATGGCTCCATTATGTGGATGACACTTTTACCATTTGAAGCCATGGAGAAGAAGAACTGACCATGTTTCTGGACAACATCAACCCCAACATCCAATTTACCATGGAAAAAGAAAATGAAAGAAGACTACCATTTCTGGATGTCTTAGTCATCTGCAAACCTAACCAACAGTTGGGCCACACAGCTTACAGAAAACCTACCCACTGACAGATATCTACACAAAAACTCCAACCATCATCCGTGACAAAAAAAGGAGTACAATAAAATCTCTGGTAGACCATGCAAAAAGAATCTGTGAACCCCACCTCCTGAAAGATGAACTGAATCATCTAAACTGGGCTCTACAGGCCAATGGTTACTCCAGTTCAGACATCAGAAGAGCCTCAAGACACATAAAAAACCACAGAAGTGAAGTGAAGCAGCCAACCAGAGGGAATGTGTTTTTACCATTCATCAAAGAGGTCACTGACCGTATAGGGAAACTGATGAAGAAACATAACCTCCAAACAATCTACAGACTGATCAAGAAAATTCAACAAATGCTACGTTCAGCAAAGGACAAGAGGGATCCTCTAACCTCTGCTGGAGTTTATTGCATACTTTGCAGTTGTGGGCAGGTCTACATAGGGACTACAAAACACAACATCCAAACACAAATTAAAGAACATGGAAGACACTGCAGACTGATCCAGCCAGAAAAATCAGCAGTAGCAGAATATGTTATAAACTAACCTGGACACAGAATGCTTTTTGAAAGCACAGAAATTCTGGACTATTCTGACAACTACTATGTCAGACTACACAGAGAGGCCATTGAAATCCATAAACACATGTACAATTTTAACAGGAAAGAAGAAACTTGGAAAGTAAACAAAATTTGGCTACCGGAACACTAAAATCAGGACTCAAAATACGTCGATGAACACCAGCCAGACTCTGGAGGTCCCTCTACAAGAAACAATACAATAGATTGCTAATGTACTTAACATGCTGTTATGTATATCCCCTGACTAACAACACAACCCTGGGGGGTATTCCATTTAACAATAGGCCATCACACAGGCCAACTGTAACATATGCAAATTGCTTCCTCCCATCCGGGGACTACACAAGTATATATACTCTGTCTCACTTCCATGCCACCAGATCCTCTGAAGATGCCAGCCACAGATGCAGGCGAAACATCAAATACTAATAGAACACCGCCTCAAAGCCCGGAAAACCCTTAACAACCTATGGATTCTGGCTGTGAAAGCCTTCGACTTTACATACTTGACCTTTCTTTTTTTTCCTCCTCAGCTGCTCCCCTTAAGTGGGGGAACAAGGAGCATCTAACTATGTCACTAAACATTAGCTGAATAGAAGAACATGGAATGAAGGAGTCAGTCCCCAAGGGCAGCTTCCTTCTCATAGACTCTTGAATCAGATAGCAGTGTCAGGTAGGATGAGAAAAACTCCCTTCACCATAAAGTAGCTACTCTACTCCACTTCCCCCTCTCTTGTGTCAAACCAAATAAGTGTGGTTTGGAAAGAGACCAAATTACATCACAACACGAGACCAAATTACATCACAACATCTCTGTCTGCTTTTTACAGGATACCAGTTGTAGGAATACCTGATACCTGTTGACTCCCAAGTCCTATTCAACCTTGTGATGAACTTACTGTGTCTGTCTGCACTTTCAACCCTTCCAGGTAGGGCAGATTTTAAGACACCCTTTTGTGTCTTTTGCAGAGGTAGCAACACCAGTTACCACATTTTTATCATGGATACACAGGAATCCAGGCTGAAACACTGAGAAACCAACAAAGAACTAGTATGTGCGTGAAGACAACCCAAAGAACTAGGCAAGAGAGTCAGATCCATTCCAGTTTATAATTAAGTAGCAAGCAGAGAGAAGTATTCAGAACAGAGTTTAGAATGTTATTGACAGAAAAAAAAAAAGATAATGTGTTGCATTTCTTGTTGCTCTGCCTATTAGTTTGGCTCTTACCATTGTTTATTGGCTGTGAGGGGAGGAGCAGCACATTCTGTTGCACATTACTAAAGTGACTTACATGTTACTCTACTCCCCTCTCCCATGTTAAAAAAGGTCCCCAGTCCCTACCCTTCAGCATGATGGAAGTTGGAGGTGTCCAGCTGGCCTTTTCCCCCTCTCATTTTTAGATTTCTTCTTTCTTTCCCTTTTCAATTTTAAACATAAAATGCAAGCCATGCAGGGCACACAGTGTTATCTGATTGGCTACAATACTATGGGAATCCTCCCTGAAATACTAATGATTTCATTATTCCAGCGCCTTCTAAAGGGTTACAGTGTTCTGCAACTCCCCCAAAATATGTGCTTATACTGATAAAGTGTTAAATGCCTTCTCCTCTCCCCTCATGTTTCCTTTGAAAGATGAATGAGATCCTGGGGCCCATCCACACTATCCAATAACAGTCCTATGATTCCACTTTAATTACCATGGCAATAACCTGTGGAATCCTTGGATTTGCAGTTTAAAGATTTGGGGTATTTAAAATTCTCAGACAGAGAGCTTCTTTGGTGCTTTACCAAAGTACAAACCCCAAGATTTCCTCTAATGCAGCCATGGCAGTGAAAATTGAATCATAGGCCATTTCTGCATTACATTGTTATAGTGCTATCATTCCACTTTCAACATCCTGTGGAATTCTGGGGTTTGTAGTTTACTGAGGTGAAAGAGCTCTCTGGTTAGAATTCTAAATTCCCCTCCCAAAACTGCAAACCTCAGGATTTCATAGGATGTTAGAAATGGAATAATAGCACTATAACAGTGCAGTGCAGAAATGGCCATAGTGTTATAATTGTCTAATGTAAAATTACGAACCAAGAAGAGAAAAAAGTATTCAGAACAGAGCTTCTGATTCTGGTTAAAAGTGTACTTAGGGCTAAAATTCCAATTCACAAACCATTCCCACTGGAATCTTGGTTTTAAATTATCTTTTTTTCCCCCAAGAGAACTCATGGAATGCAGCTTTGAATAAGGAGATTAAGGAGTTTCTTCTACCCTTTTCCCCCCTGCTATAAAATGGCATAACAAACATTCCTTTCATGGACAGGTGGCCCTGCATTGTACTTATAAAAGTGTAAGCTATATATACCTCAATATTGTCTGCTGCGCCATTAATCTTTATGCTTTCTATGTTTGCTTGATTGTATACTTTGTGGAAATGTATACAAATGCACACAGGTTGTAGATATGTCTGGATATGAACATCTTTCCAAGACACTGGAAACGAAACAAAACAGTTTGTTGTTTAGAGAGACACTTGGTTTTACAGCATATGGAGCACTTATTATAGCAGTCTACTCCTACTTCAATATTGCTAATAACATTCATTTGAGAAGTATTAGAATATTCCTAGGTGCTACAGATAACTTCTGGAGGAAGTATTCTAAAATCATCCACTTTATGAAAAGTATGGATTGACCTGTCCAGTAATTCAATACCTGGAAGTTATGTGTTATAAACATTTATGTAACTTGTAACAAGTAATAAATGCATAACAATATTATTTTTGTGAAGTAATATACTGGTCTATAGCATCATGCCTTTTTTAAAAAAATGTAATGAGTGTGTTTATTTATGATGTCTAAACAGGGAATGGTTCTTTTTTTGGGTCATTTGTGATTATTTTTGTATTTTCAAATTCAATTTTTCTTAAAAAGAAAAGAAAAAAGACCATGTTAATAAGAAAGAATAACACATTAGCTATAAGTAATGAGTAATATGTTCTTTAAAAAATAATGTTCCAAGCTTTCTTCTGAGGCACACCCTCCAACATTTCTGAGGCACACCCTCCAACATTTCACAGATGAAAAGTGGGGCACATACGACCAAGCAACATCAGCATGGCAAGATGGCAAAAATTATTGTGGCAGCACACACATGCCAGGAGAGGCTGCAGCAGTCTGCTTTCATCTAAGGCCATTTCCGCATGGGGTAATTAAAATGGTGCAGTGCGTCCTCCACAGAGGACATCTGCACCTTGGAGTGGACTGGGTTCGGACTACTTACTGAAGATCCGCACCTCAGTCTGCTCCGAAATGGCCCCACGTGGTCCCCCAGCGTGTTTTTGAAAGACCGGAAAAATCAGGTCTTTCAAAGTGCCAGAGCATGCCACTGTGTGCCTGCTCCCTTTTGCAGATTAGCAGGCTCACAACAATGCAAGCTTGCGATCTGTGGGAGTGGCCTTTAAGCATGGCAAGCTTCAGCGGTTGGTTGGGACCCACGACCAACCAGAAGCTGCCATTTTGGAAGTTGGAGCAGTGTGGATCTAGACCACATGCTGCTCCGATTAACCCTGGACTGGACCGAGGAGCCAGAAGATCTGGTGAGTAATGGCATGGAGCGATTCCTTCACCTCGTGCAGAAATGGCCTGAGTCTACTGGTAATGGTCTTGCCCCCTTCTCTGCTGAGTTAAAGGACTCCAGACTAAATTTGTACTTTTAATTCAGTTTACAACAATTAATGTAAGTTGAAGGCAAAAAGGTAAATGGGAGGAAAGAGAAACTGGAACATTTTAAAAACAGCTGAAAAAGTGGGACAACAGAGGTTTAAATGGGTCCATTCCTGCTAAAATGAGACAGTTGGAAAGTATGCTGAGGTAGATTCAAGTGTACAAACATGGAAATCTCAGAGCTATTGGTGGTGATTTTGTTTTCCCGATACTGGAGAGTTGACTGTCATTGTGTTTTATGCTGCTAACTTGAGCGAGGAGTATTGCATATATTGTTTTTACGGTATCCTAGAAATCAGGATGTCTTATGGCTTGTATATGGAAGCACAGTATTTCACTTTTTTAACCATCTTGGGAATATCCTATTTTTACAGCTGAATGATTAACACTGCAATTTTTATATATCTATTCAGAGGAATAAAGTCGGTTGGCCCTACCCTCGAGTAAGTGGGAGCCAGCATTCCTATTTACTTGTCTGAAAGTAAGTTCCATTGATCAACTGATTGCAGTACTTTTACCTCTAAGTATCTATCTATCTATCTATCTATCTATCTATCTATCTATCTATCTATCTATCTATCATCTGTCTGAATTCATACATATGCATGCATTCATATACATGTACGCATATATCCTGGCAAAATGAATGTGAAATTATGAATATGTCTGACTTTCATAAATATTTACCAGCCTTGACTTTTGCTTGTAGGCCAAATAATACACCTAAACAAATGAACTATTAATTAAATGTAGGCTACACATTTCTGTGCTTTCTTGCTGGAAAAGTATTTTGTTGGCAAAAAAATGGGAAGAGAGGATTTGCTACTAAACTAGTCACAAACTGTCTTCTCAGTTTATTCTTTAAACTGGGTTTTCTAATTCAGATCATTTCCTTGGTCTAATAAAATTATTACTACTCTGACATTCTAATTCTATTTCTTAGCTGAAAGATGTTTATGTACCCATTTTTATAGAATCACAGAGATGCTTTTGTCAGTCCATGAGGCAGCTGCACCTGCAAATCTTCTCAGTGCTGAACAAAGAAATGCCCCTTTTATTGTTTAGTTATCTAATTTGGAAAGCTCATGATATCAGTCAGAAGTGGAACTGAGAGTGAAATTGGTTTGATTGCAATCTGTTCCCTTTCTCTAAAATAACTCTTCTGGAAATTTGGATATGGGATTAAAGATACTCCACAAATCTTTGTATGCAAAGTTGCAGAAAGTTTGGGAGATAAAAACTCCTAGCTTCCAATATTGATTCTGTACACGAATACACACATACATATATTTGGTGATCAACCAAGAAATAACAAGACCAGGTACAGAAAATTGGGTTAAATAAGGGCTACTTTATTTGACCTAACCTATTTAAGTTGTGTTAGCCTGAAAACAGAGTAAGAGGGGGAAGAATCCTGATGCAGGTCCGGCTGAGGCCCAGGTGTCAACCCCATGACAGCCACCTCAGCCTTCCCTTGGGCAAAACACGTAAGTCCTAAAGGCAGTCCAAATACCCTGGCTTGTTTCCTGATCCAGCTTAATTGGAAAGTAACTCAGGGACTCTCATTTAAGTTGCAAAATGCTATAACTGAGAGCTCAAATCCCAGGTTAGCCTCAAGGGACGAAGGACCCTAAAAAGAGCCTCAGAGCCCTACTGATCACTGAAATATTAAATTCTCTTCCCTTTGGCTAGGTGCCAGAGGAAAGCCTATTTAATGACACCACTCTAAGCCTATTGTCCCACAGATACAATATGGGATAAAAGAGAAAAAAGAAAAACCAACAGGTAAAAGGGGGGAAAATCCTATCCAGTCCGAAAGTGACCAGAGAAGGCTCATGCTGTGCTAAGCGCAGAAGGGTGGGTCATGTTAAAATAGCCTCCTGCCTCACACCCAGCAGGTGCTGTGATCTGACTGTTTCCGCACTGGACTGTCATAGCGCTATTATTCCACTTTCAACATCCTATGGAATCCTGGGGTTTACAGTTTAGGGAGGGGCCGGCCAACGGCCCCTCCCTAAACTGCAAACCCCAGGATTCCATAGGATGTTGAAAGTGGAATAATAGCGCTATAACAGTCCAGTGCGGAAATGGCCTCTTTCATGGAGACCACCCATCATGGTTACCTTCCCTAGCAGTGACGTTCATCGCACAGATCCAGGAAAGCTGCTTAACATGCAGTATAAATTTCTGCTTAACATGAACACGCATATAAATATGTGTGTCTACTTAAAGTGCCTTTTAAATTTAAAAGCTGAAATAGAGATTCAAGAGGATATATCTTACTTTCATTCAGAAATGATATCAATTGTAAGAAAGAAGTGAGTGAGAAAACCAGAACTGAATTGTTACTACTATTGGTTATTTTTTAAAAGGGCAGGCTTCAGGTACCAAAATTATCAGACCAAGCCAAATAGTGGCTGAATGTCCAGCCTCATACTCCTTAGTTTGAAGATTCAGCTTGACATTTTAGTGTAGATTGTCTACATACTACTGTATTAAGTTCCGTAGTTGTACTGTTAAGTAGAAAAATACTTAGATCCTCAAAATAAAGTGAGTGATAACAGTATCAACCAGATTAAGAGGCCATATGAATCTGTGCATTAGCTTGCAAAAATATTGCATTCAAATAACATTGAGTAGAAATTCTTCCTCCCTCTCCCCTACTACCATCACCACTGTTTGGCAACACATTTATTAAAACAATCATAATTTCACAGAGGTGAGCAAGCTTTGAAGTTCACCAGAACTTCATCAGGTGAGATGAGGGAAAGAGACAGAGTATGGAGGAAGAAAACAGGAAAATCCAAAAATTATACCTAATGTAGCTGTGAGATGAGTCCCAAGATGAAGAATGAAGACTTAATGCATTGTTAATATCCAGCACTATCATTGTGCAGAGTGCATTAAGAACGCATGTCCCATTCCTAGGAAGCTACAGTGCAAGAAGGGATTTCAAGAAAGAATGGCATGGCTGGAAGGTGGAACTGATGAAAAATAAAGGAAGGATATATTTTCAGTTCAATTACATGTACTTAGGTTAAGATTTATCCTTGGATTTCATTGTGATACCACTGTAATAATACTTAACAAAATCTAATATTAAAACTCAAACCATAATAGTTATTACATCGTTGACATAACCTCATCCTGCACTGAAATAATGGAGGTTGAATTTTAACATTAGTCGTGTTTAAGTGGGGTCAGTATTATATCACAGTAAAATCCAAAGAGAAAACCTATGCACATGTCTCATTTGATTTCATGCAGAGGTTCACCGGTAAATCATAGGGCTCCAAAGTTTAGTGAATCTGCAGGGATTTGATTCCAACTTAATTCAGCTGAACAACACCTTCCAAATGAATGTGCCAATGAGAACATAGCTATTCAATGGCCTTTACAGTTCCCACTGTTCCAATACACTCAAAATATGTTTTTAAATTATTATTCTTCATTTATATTCCACCTTTCTCTCAATAATGAGGCTCAATGCAACTAGTAGCACAGTTAAGAACAATATAGATTAAAAACTATACAAAAACTTCAATAAAAGTATAAACAGAAAAGTGATTTTAAAAACAGTTAAACAATTTGTAAAATTAAAATTAACATTCATTTTTTAAAAAAAATACAAATCTTAAAAAATAACATTGAACATCATCAAATGCCCATCCTAGTCACTTTCTAAAATCTTGACAGCATAATGTATATCAAAGTGTGTTTTAAAATGCATATTGGGGAGGAAAGAAATGGTATTTAAATATAGATTTTTTTTTTTTAAAAAAATCTGCAGCAGATACTGCTGATGAAGAAGTTTATTTGTCTTTTAAGTAGGGACTAAAGGAAATTTACACATTGAAATACAATGCGGTCAAAATATATAAAAGATTGACTTTAAAATGGAATTAAGTCATTATCATTATTACCAACATTTAAAATAATTTAAAAATAAAACATAAGAAACATAAAAAATAAAACAATGAAACAAAACAAAATAATTAAAATAAAAAGCCATTTTTTAAAAAAATCTAATATACTTAAAACAATAAAAAGTGCATCTTCATCAAAAGCTCTTTCTCTAAAGCCTTCAGTTCTCAAAATCCTGTCAGAATAAAGAAAAAAAAAGTCCCTGCTAATGTAAGAAAGAGAAAAAGGGGCTTTAACCTCCCTAGACAGGGAGTTTCAAAACCTAGAGACAGACACCGAGAAGACCCTATTTTGCCTCCTCACCAACTGAGTGTGTCAAAGTCATGGGACTGAAAGAACATCCTCTTCTGAAGATCTTGGAGGCATGGCCAGGCTCATATGGGGAGGTATGGTATGTCAGAATGCCTGGACCTAAGCCTAAACTTAATGAGGAGACTAGACAGATTCACTATATCACTGAATATGTTCAACAGTGACATATCCTGGAAATTGGCCAACGGCACCAAAGTCATCACTAGCAAGTGACAACTTGGCTTTGAGACCATACCATTCATCTTATAGTTTTCTATGCTATAGTTCCTGGTTACTGTGGATCTATGATGCTGAAGACACTTCTGTCAGTTTACTAAACAACTTTGCTTTTAAAATGTTATTAAATATTAACTGAAACATAAAATTAGAAGTTAGAGTATGCTTGACCTTTTTACTCCTTTTATCAAAGTACCTGACATTTTAGCACTAAGAAGATTATGCAAAGGAATTAACTGAAGAAGTCAATATTATGTTTAAGAGAGTTTCAAAGGTTAAATGATTTTTTGAAAAAAATCAATTTAAACTTTCCAGTTCTTCTCTTAAATGGCATCATTAGTTCTTACTCTTACCTACTATTCACTCACAATATTAAGATTATAGTGGAAAAAGGGCCGGACTGCAAGTAGAGAGATGTGGATTCATATGTCAATTAGAAGTTGTTTCTACACTGTCTTGCTCCCCTTTGCCTTGTCTCTAGAATCATTATTATTTATTCTTCCAGCTTTTACAGTGAATCCTGATGACATAATTGCCAGACTATTAAAAACCAGTATTTCCAATGATGTAATTGTGTGCTGAACTATCTCTATGGCTCTTCAAGTTAGTGTGAATGTTGGAGCAGATTTGCAGAAGAGAACAGGCAGGTGCAAAAAAAAGTGTTTAACTCTACCCATACTAACTAATCATCTGTGCAGATGTACCCCCCCAACCTTCTTCCCCCATAATCAGGCAACTTTCAAGGCCAAAGTAGGCAATACTGTCTATGTCTAACCCATCTCCTACTCACACTTGGATTTCCTTAGAATAATTGCCTCAGCACACTGACTTGCAGATTAATCCCACACTGACTTTCCAAAGATTAATCACAGAACTAATAATGCAAAAATATGTAGATGAGGACAATCACATATTATGACAACTGTGTTCAGACATGATACTTCTGACAAAAGCAAAGCTTATTCTTCCAACATTTGGATAGTTTTCCTTCTCTCTGAAAAGGATTGTTATTGAGTGTACAGCAACAGGGTTTAGAAAATGGTTCCTCATATGACAAGGCTATATCCTTTGACACTGTCACCACCTTAGTCCATATATACAAACCAATACTTTTACATCAGGTTAGAAATTACGGATCCCCTGCCAATGGGACAATGTAAGAGCTAATTGAAAAACATGGGCATTTATGGCTCAGCAGCTAATCATCAGATGGACTTTATGAGACCAGCCCTGGCTTAGAAACAATAGGAATGCTACCAGTGCAACCCTTATAATTCTATTGTGGGAGGTAAGCCAGATTAGACAGATCACCTTACAGAATAGAATGGCTCTAGATTACATACTAGCTTCAAAAGGAGTGGGAAATCTGCCAGTTAATAGGATCTGGATGTTACACATAGGTAAATGACATAACATATAACAGAGATCAATGTGCATGTGATAGATGAAGCAGTTCAGAAGGCTAGAGAAATTACCATAATACTTCATAGAGGAGATTGGTTTGACTGTTTGGCTGGCCTAGGAGGGCTAAAGGGTGCTACAATGAAAAGTTTGTTAAAGTAGCTTATTCTTGGTTTGGTATCATTGCAGTGCTGTATATATGTATATAAGAGCCAGCATAGTGTAGTGGTTTGAGAGTTGGACTATGATCTTGGAGATCAGGGTTTGATTCCCTGCTTGGCCATGGAAACCCACTCAATGACCTGAGGGGCATCATATACTCTCAGCCCAAGAAAAACCCTGTAATAGGTTTGCCTTAGGGTCACCTAAGTCAGAAACAACTTGAAGGCACATAACAGCAGCAGTAGCAGCAGCAGCAGCAGCAGCAACACATGTATATATGTTATATGTGTGTATTAAGTAGCCAGCATGGTGTAGTAGTTTGAGCATTGGACTGCAGCTCTAGAGACCAAGGTTCCAATCCCCACTCAACTATGGAAACCCACTGGATGACCTTGCATTAATCATGTTCTCTCTGAGGAAGTCAAAGGGAAACCCCTTCTGAACGAGTCTTCCCAAGAAAACCCCATGATGGTGTCACCATAATTCAGAACCAACTTGAAGGCACACAATAACAACAACAATGTATTATTAATACTTACCTTGGATGAAGAAAACTGTGTATCAAAAGAACTACTGAACAGTTAACTCCACCAAAATGAAACAGTTAGTGCTAGCTTTCCAGAAACAATTTTTTTTTTTTGCAAAAGTGGGTGTTTGATGACAGTTGATATTAGCTGACTAAAATCAAGATGCACTGAGTGTTAGTTCTTCAAATTAAAGAAGAGGGGGTTATATTGGCTGTGCTTGGGCTAACTTGGTAACAAGCAGATTTCACTTTAAAATTGTTTGTCCTAGATTTCAGGGAATTTCCTCCAGAAAAATAAGCTGACACAGCAAAGGTTACATGCAGTATATCTTTTTCCACTCTGGGACATAAGTGTCAGGGGCTTACTGATAAAAGGGAAATGGTGATGGGTTGTTTACATGAAAGGAATCTGTAGGTGGCAAGCCTGGCCTGAAAGATAACCAAAACATCTGCTGGAAATGTTAGCTTGATGGAAATTTACCTCAGCAAATGCACAATGTATGAGTGACTTGGCAACTTTTAGAAAACTCTGTTAGAATGCAAGAGCTGTCAGCTCAAAGTTCCATTTAGATTCTGATCTGTCAGGGCGTGAGACGGAAATGGTTTTCTTAACAATAAAGTTGGATTGTTGATTCACCAACTTGGTCTTCTAATATATCCTGGTGTAGTCTGGAGGAGCAATTCTGTTTCACAACCAGATGTCTTTCACCACTTCTGGAAGTGTCTGGTTTGACCCTGAGTCTTGCAAAGCATTTGCAGGGGAGAAATACTTGGAGAAAATTATCTGTCTTCCAGCTCTTGATTTTCCTTTCAAATTACCTCCTGACTTAATGTTATGAGGCCAATACATAGCCCTCCCATATTTGCTTCACAATGCACAGTTCTAGCCCTACACATAACTCAACACATCAGCCTGTGGTTTCTAATTCCCAAATGCTTTTTAAGCTTCTGTCTCAGCATGTTACCATTCCATTTAAACTTTTATTTTTCTCTTTCCTATTTTAAAATACCATAAATATGTTTCTTCTAGTAAAATAACTATATCAACAATTTTTTCCAGATCCCTTTCATTCTGCAGCCAAGAATTTATGCCACTATAGCTAAAA
>CAOKZL010004591.1:0-22951 GCA_948472985.1 Iguana delicatissima | reverse complement strand
ATATATTTTAGATAATTTTGCCATTGTATTATACCACCAATACATCATTTTGTATATTCAGAGCAGAACAAGTAAATTTCTGAAACCTGGTAGAAATGATTTCTCATTGGTTTAGCAGAATGTTGAGGTATTTTTTTTTTGTTTTTTACCAATTTGCCCATTTAGTCCATTATCAGTTCCTCCTCAGTACTAAATTTTAACAACCATTTATAAATTTTAGAAAACAAATTTATATGGCCAAAGTCTAACAATTTCTCAAACTCTGATTTATCTCCATTCCATCTATAATTCTTCACATCCTCTTTCCACCTTGTTCTAATTTGATAATAAGTTAGCCATTGGGTTTTATAGCCTTTTCTTACTAGTTCTTGGATTTCTTTAAATCTCCAACCACTATGCTATTCTCAAAGAGGGTCATTATATTTCACTCAATTCTGATCTGTCAAATGCCTCCTGTAAAGATAACCACCTCAGCGTTACTGGACAGGTTCTTCTTTATATTTTTTTCCAAATTTTAAGTAGATTCTGTCTAATTGCATGGCAATTAAAATCAGTGTTGACCTTCCTTGCCATATCATAAATACCCATACCAGCCAAAATGCAGATCATGGCCTTCCAATTCTAAGAGTCTTCTATCTTCTAACGTTATCCATTTTTTTATCCAAACAATACAGGAGGATTTGCCTTATAATTTTAAATCTGGTAACCCTAATCCTCACCTCTCTTTAGCATCAGTCAGCAATTTCCATTTTAACTCCAGCTTCTTACACAGCTATATAAATTTGTTCACTTCCTTCTGTAATGGGATGAGTGGTGCAGTAGAGAAGATAACTGGGAGTAGCACCTGCTTTTTTAAAAAATCTCTAAATAAAAACTTGGGAGAACTTGAGTGAAGGATTCTTCTGATTAAGACAGTCATAACAGAGCCTTGCCGTGCTGCTTTTTTTTTTTTTTACAACTAAGAACTGAGTAAGTGTGTTTACCCTATAAAATCAGGATCTAAAATAAAAGGACTAGAGGTTGTGTGTTTAAATGCAACTAACAAAGGATTTAAGAGGATGTATTTTTGTAGATGATTGAATTTTCTACCTATATGAGTAAGCTAAATTTTAGTAAAGAGAAAGTACAGTGTGGGAAAGTGGAGACTTTATCTCTTTGAAGTAGATAAGTGCATCAAGAGAACTATCTGCCTGTTAACCGTTTAAATGGTGTATTGAAGAAAGATGGAATACCAAGATTTTCTTTTTAACAACTCCTATCTGACTTCTGTCGTTTGAGAGACGAGGAACTTCCAGACATGATATTGTGTATTTAGTACATTGAACGATCATGTTGAGTGACATGAAATCATTTATATATCGGCAGAGAACTGGGAACCTTTTCAAAAAAGATTAAAATTGCTTATTTACGTGGAAATAGAGGTATATTTGTTGTTGTTGTTGTTGTTTTAATTCTTTGATTGCAAACTCATCAGAAGAAAGTTTTTGGAAGTATATTTCACACAGGTTAATTATAAGTAAAGAGTACATATAATAACAATAGGTCATGGTAATATGTTCCAATTAAGCAATGGTTAGATTATTCTGGGGGGAAGACCCTATCTTCATTTAAAATAATTGTGATTGAATGTAAATTCAACAATTTTTTTCAATTATTTATTTTATGTATTTATTTATATATGAGACAACTAGAACTGTTTTGTTTATACTACTGTGTAATAAATATATTTAAAAAATGTTGGATTAAAGAAAGATGGACTACCAAGATTTTCTTTTTAACAACTCCTATCTGACTTCTGTTCTTTAAGAGACCAAGAACTTCCAAACATGATGGAGAGACTGAAAGCAGATTTGACAGAAGATTTGGATTTAAAAAGAAACTTTGGGGGGAATGCTGTGCGAGCTGGGAAGAAATGTCAGGCTAATTATCAAATAATGGATGATGAACATTTTATGGACAAACAAATTCAAGTTGACTTAATGGAAGAATTAGCCTGTAAAATATGAGAATTCAAGCAGTACTGGATTGTAAAATGGGGAGTGTTGTACCGGGGCAGGGGGCAGGGATTGCTAGTCTGGAATTGATGTTCCAGAAACTTATATTGATGAAAAAACAAACTCATGAGAATTTAAGGAAAGGATTGGTCTCTGAGAATGAGGAAGATGAGAGCAAGATGAAAAATTAAGCTAATTCATTTAAAGCAGAAAACTGGTAGGAGAAGGAAATAACAATGTGTAGACAAGAGAAGTTGAGCAGATTTGGGGGTGGAAGGTCACAATCAGGATGCAGAAAGAAGAAAGGAAGAGTTAAACTTAAATTTAAATATGAAATGAAATAATGTCTAGCTAAAATGAGGTTATGAGCTAATGAAATTTGCTTATAGTTATACATATAGAATAAAGTAGAAATGGACATGGGGATGATTTTGACATGAACTTTATATGATGAAAGTTGATGGAAATATTGGAGTTTAAATACAATGTTAAGCTATATGAGTGTTTAATAACTGAAGGGATAGAGGCCATTTCCACACTAGAGTGGAGCAGCATTTCACTGTGTGTCATGACCGGTGTTTTTTACTCCGACTTACCTCAATTCCTAACTGCACACCCTCCAATTTCTATCGAAGTAAAGCAGAGAAAATTGTTTGTAGCTTCTGCATCGTCAATTCTTCTGGAATTCCTATTCTCCTCTCTTGCTCCACCCCGCTGCTGCAGATTGGTCAATTTAAAAAAGTTGTAGAAACCATTGCTACATTTCAGCACAAGCATGTGAATCGATGTAACGCTTCTGCGTGTAGGAAAAAACACAGCAGAAACGGTTTGGATTGTTTACATTGGAGTTTTTCCATTCTTACAATATTTCAATTTAATGTTGATGTTAACCATGGTAAGACCTCAACTGGTGCAGAACCACGGAGGACAGAATGATGTCAAACCAGTTTAATGTGCAGATATAAAAGGGACAATACGATGCTACTGCGTTGTATCAGCCTTGTGCAGAAAGGGCCTTAGTGAGGTTATTTAACATATAATAGATTTAGGGTAATATTTAGAGAAAATGGGACACTACTTATTATGATGTAACATAACATAATGGCTTAGAATCATAGAGAAGTATTGATTATATTTTAATGCTAGATATGTCAACCTTGATAAGAAATTAAATATTTTTGGTTGTGGAAAAATACTGTAATAGAGAAGGAGAAAAAGAAAATGGTTTAATTTTTCCTTAGTAAGGCTGGACATAATTTGAATGTTATACAGTCATCTCCCTACATTCACTACGGTTAGGGGCACAGGACCAGTGTGAAAGTGAAAAAACTGTGAATAAATCTAGGCCCTCCCAAACCATATTTAACACACAAACAAAGTATGATCACCATATTCAACCCACCATGGATTCCTTTGAGGCATCAGGGTTCCTTCACAAGGCAGAAGTGGGGGGCTGGTGGAGCTTACTGTCACCTACACTGCTACCCCACACCATTTTTAAGAGGGACTTACAAACCTCATTCACAGTTTCTCAGTCTCACAAGGCTTGCAATCTCTATTAAAAATGGCATAGGGAGGCAGCAGAGGTTACAGCAAATAATCCATGAATAATCAAATCTGCAAAAGTGAAACCCACAAATGTGAAGGGCTGACTGAAAAGAAGGATGGAAGTTGTTTTCTACTTTCTAACATTTTTTCTTCTTTTCTTTTCTTTTTTTCTTTTTATGTATTTTAAAAATTAAGTAATGATTGAAAACCTTCAATAAAAATATTGAATAAAAAAACAGGATTAAACTACTGTTAAGACCAACTGAAAAGTTATAAAATGCACTTCATGGACTTACTTTATCTGGAAATACCCATAGATTACTGATCACTTATATGGCAACCATGGGCACTGGGCACTCTAAGAAATCTTTTTGCTAACCAGGCGTCTCACTGACAAAGATGCCTCCCAGCCATTAAACTAATTTAAAATTGAAAACTAATTGAAAGCCAATTCAAGCTCCCCTTCGCGGCCACTTGGCATATTTTTGCAACTTCAGCATACTTTTTTTTAATCCTAGTTCCATTAGTACAGCAGACTCTCCAGCCATACTACTACTTTTACATTGTGTCTCTAAATTAATTTATTTATTTATTTATTTATTTATTTATTTATTTATTTACACACACTATATTTATGCTCGGTTCCAGTTATACTCCTGCCAATTGTGAATATCCACAAATGATAACTGAATGTCTGAAGATAACAGTTCAACATATCTTGAACAGTAATTTCCACTCATGTCCACATTTTGGAAGAAAAAATAATTGCTATAATCACTACTTTAGGGATGAAGAATATGTGGCCCTCCAGATGTTGCTGGATTGAAAACTAACTCTAGCCAAGATAGCCAATTATGAAAGATGAATTATAATACAATAGGAGCCATAGTAAAACAATATCCAAAAGGCCACAAGTTCCCCATTCCTCTAACATTGTACTAAATTTGCTCTTCACCTCCAAAACTAGGCATCTGACATAAAATACCTCCATGTTGTGTGCCTTCAAGTCATTTCTGACTTATGGCAACCCTAAGGTAAGGTTTTCTTGGCAATATTTGTTGACTGGGGGGTGCCATTGTCCTCCTCCAAGGCTGAGAGAATCTGACTTGCCAACTCATCAGAAGTCACCCAGTGGGTTTCCATGGCTGAATAGGTATTCAGACTGTGGTTGTAGTCCAATGCCCAAACCACTACATAATGCTGGCTCTGTATCTCCATGGCCCCTTCCTAAAATGTAGGTTCTGAGGGGCCCTTTAGGACCCAAAACTGATAATTCTTCAACTTTGGAAATCAACTATTACATCCAATGCAAAACAATGGGGAAAGGGACGCATTAGTCTAGAATGAAAGGAGGGGGACATTTTCCCAAAAGTATGGGAGGGAATAGTAATTTTAATAAATCTGGCAAGATATCCTTGATCTTTCAGTCCTACGTTTATTATATTTTTCCTCCTTATTACACAAGAAGTCAGAACCAAGGAGATGCTTCTTTCCAGTCCACCTCACAGCACATGTTATTTTCATGGCCATGCATAATATGCCCACATTGCAACAATGTCCCCCCAGCAGCAGAAGAAACTGGAGGTTTCATGGCTAGACTCTGAATTTAGCTGGTTCATTGGACTCACTCGTGTTGGCAGTGCACTTAGAAGAGTGATTCCAACAGTCACCACCACATGTGCTTCAGCAAGAGAAGCCCTGATTTCCTTTGCTTCTGGAGGAAAGGCTACTGAGTGGCTGCATTATGTGCATTCCTGCAAACCATCACATCCTGGACTGGGGAGGGGGAATTATCCTTCAATCAGACCCCAGTGCTAGTCCAAGGCCCCTTCCACAGCTTATCTTCTTGTGGTGACATCTGGTGGCCATCCCAGCAGTGGCTTTGCCGGTAAGGGAGGTAGGAGTGTGATGGACATGCCACTTCCTTCTGCAGTGCAGCTGGGTGCTTTCCCAGGATGTCCTGGGGCAGGAAGCACTGCCATTGCGCTTCCTGCCCTTCTGCAGGACAGGTAAGTGAGGGATGGTGGTGCAATCATGGGTCACTGAAGGGGAAAATCTATCCATGATTTAACCCACAATTGCACTGCCTGGGCATGGGAGAAGGACAAGACTGTGATGATGTCATGCAGAAGCGTTGTTGTGGTCCTTTCCTTCTCTCATCCCCATGGCAGGATGAGAAGGTGCTGAGGAAAAGGCCCAAGATTCCCAGTCCTGTGAGTGCTTCTAATTTTTTTTCTAACAACTAAAAAATGGGAGGAGCACTATGAAAGAGGGAAAAGAAAATTAGAATGACTCAATAAATGAAGAGCTCGGGGTGGAGGGACGGAAGAAAAATATGAGGAGAAGGAAAGGAAAAAAATGTCTTTCTTTAGGATAGTTCTGGACAGATTGTCTAGCAACTCTGATGTTTAGAATCATTCTGAAGACTGATGATATTTGCAGCCTGGATCAATCTGAAGAACAAAAACCTAAAAGCTGAAGTGTAATCTAATGCACGCTGTAACAGAATAGCCATTTGGTAGTGTTCTTTTGCACAGGACACTTTTGTTATGCTAATTTAGAACAAAAATAAATCATTACTGTTGTTTCAGTCCTATTTCATCATTGGGTATTTTCTTAACATATACTGCATTTAAATGTTCCCTTATAATTAAGAAACTGAGAACCTCCTCCCTTCATTATAGCTAAGTTTTGTAGGCTACATTTCAGACTATAAGAGAGGGGCTTGCCAAAATATTGCCTGAATATATACATCCTGCTGTCCTTCGGGTGTGATGATACTGGGTAAACAAACTGAAGGGATGAAATATATGCAATTGTGAAAGTCATTGCAAAATCTGGTGATGAAAAGCAGGGCTTTCTAGATGCCAGTGAACCCAGCGGTCATGGTACAAAAGGAGTGTGGGATGCTGTTGACCATGCCTTCTGAAACACAGTGAGATCCAAACCACTAGACATATATTCATTCATGTTTCTTCCTTGGTCACAGCTGGAACCGCTCAGTAGTTGGTCATAATAATATATCATTAATATGAAGTTATGAAGACTGAAAGGTAACAGTAAGATAATTTTCTGTTTCTTTATCTTCTTCTCATCTGTTTTAAGAAATAACATTATTTCTCATTAAAGCCCTTATTGTTAACTGCACAAAAACAAAATGTGTCCAGCTGCACATTAGAATCATGCTGGCTCAGAGCAAATGCCATCTGAATGGTCTTTGAACTGCCACCATCAAGGGCGTGTGTCAGGGTAGCTCTTGCTTCTTTGTTCCTGGCTCTTGTCTTTCTACCATCCTATATATAGTGGAGGAGGAAAGATGGAAAGATGAGAAAGCGTACAATCACCACAGCTGTTCAGTGTGAGCTTTTTACACATACAGAAAACCCTACTTCAAGTAATAAAAGTATTTTTAAATAAAGCATCAGGGTGGGGAAAGCATAGGCCACATGAAGCTTAAAGGGGCCTACTTTGTAGCTCCTGAAGCTCTGCAAAGACCCAAGACCTCAAAAATTATTCTTAAAAATTATTTGGGATTTCTTTTCTTTAACAAACCCTAAATGGCTTCAAACAGCTCAAAATGTGATAGTTTAGCCCCTACACATCCCTCAAGGTACCTATGCACCTTAAAAACTCCTCAAAAAAATTAAAATGGACAAAATGAATCAGGAAGTTATGGTGGCACCGCTAGTCTTATTGGGAGTGCTAATGTAGCACACTTAGAGGAGGCAGGGGTGAAAAATGCCCCCTTCTCCCTCTGCAGTTGCCCAGTTCTGCTTAAGCTACCTCCCCAAAACAAGGGACACAACATTCAATGACATGTCAGTTCACTTCCCTGGGAATATAGGATTTAAAGTTGAGATTCCCATGTACTCTATACTAACTGCAGTTGGAGGCTGTATTCCATACTCTATGGCCCTTTCCACATGGGGGACGGGGAAACGGGGCAGTGCACACAGGGACGGATCTTGCCTGAAAACGGGTTGCTCCATCCCTGCGGGGAGCGCGCGTTCGCCGCTCCACACGCTGGCGAATTTCGCCGGTGTTTGGCGGCGCCCAAAATGAGGGCCAGAGACTTCCGGCGGCGCTCCACCAATCAGGGCAGCGCGCCAGCCAGAAGCCCGCCCCCGGGCAGCTCTGCAGGGACACGCTAGCGTGTCCCTGCAGTTTCAAACGGGGCGCTGCAACGGGTTAGCGCGTTCGCGTTTTTTAAAAACCACATAAAATGTGGTTTTTAAAAAACGCGCCGCGCCGCGCCACCCCTTGCGGCCACGCCAGCGCGGTTTGAGGTGTGGAACCTCCACTTTTCAAACCGCTCTAGCGCGCCCCACGGTGTGGACGACCTCCGGATGAGGTTACCCTAAGCCGTTTTTTTTACCCCATGTGGAAAGGGCCTATGACACCTTCATAGCTCTGCAGATTGCTTTATCCCCTGTTCTAAAATAACATATAGAATTTACTCAAGATACAAGGCTTAGAAAAGTAGAGCTTGTTAGCAAGCCTCCAGGAATATATATACACACACACAAGCACACACACACAGAGAATAAAACATTTGCAGAGGGTGTGTGGAATACTATCTTGCTAGAGCAAAAGCCACGGTCAGTGAAGAGATAAATCAAAATGTAGTGAGTAATCTGCCTTCTCTCTACAAGCTCTAAATCAGGAAGAAAGATGAGGAGATTCTCAGAACGGTTGTAGAGCAAATGGAAAATCACACATTTTGTCCAATGGGAGGGAAAAAAAACCTTATAGAAACATAAATACATAATATAAATGGTTTTTTTTTTAAAAAAATATGAGCTTAGAATTCAGTAATCAATCCAATATTTAGAGTCATCTGTCCTCTTCTAAAACCACCAGGTTCAAGAAAACTGAAGACTGGATTTTAGATTAATTATGTTCATTGAGCTTAGACAATTTGACAGCTTTTAATAGTTCTAAAGTTAGCTAACATATCTGAACAGACCAAGGCCCTTTCCGCACATGGTTATTAAAGCGGGCCAATGTGTCTTGCCACGGAGGTCTTATGCACGTTGGAGCGGACTAGGTTCAGTTTATTTACCTTCATTCTGCACCTAATTCCAACTAAATGCGCCCCCATGTGGTGGTAAAATGCGCTATTTGAAAACCAGAAGAAATCAGTTTTCCAATTTCCCAGATCGATCCGATTTATACTTTCACAGTGGTGCAGACACGTACATTCACACCAATGTGAATTGGTGGTCAGAGGAGGGCTCGTGGGAGGGGCCAGGGGGTAGTATGGACTTTCACATGTACGCACATACGCAATGATGTACTAAACCATGCACAAAAAAGGGGGGCCAATCACAGCCAACAGGGCAGGGTGAGGGGAGTAGTGGGAATGGCCACAGCAGAGGCAGTGTGGATTCATGAACTTGCACTCCTCTGAATCAGAATGGAACATACGCAGTAGCTGTGCGGAAGGAAATGGGGGAAAGTCCACCTTGTTTCGAGCCCAGAAAATCCGGTAACAAACGGCACGAACCCATTTACCAACATCATGTGGAAAGGGCCCAAGACACACAATTGACTCCTGACATTTAATGGGGGGAGTACTGCATGGCCCATGGGATACACCTGACCAACCAAGTACCCTCAGTCTAACCCCCAAACCTCCAATGGAAAAAAAGCCTTAAAAAAAAAACAAGCACACTCCTCAGAAGCCTCCAGCAGGCATGACTCTACATTTAAAACTATTTTACCCTCCCCTCAAATATTTTGGGGGACCCAGCACTGCTGCCTCTACACCAAGCCAAGAAGGGCTACTGTGGGGATGGTGGGAGTGAGTGGGCGAGGAAGGCAGTGGTGGATGTGGGGGAATGGCAGAGGGCACAGGGGAGGCATTAGGGGTTGGCAGTGGGCACGGTTTTAAATGTAAAGAATTTAAAATTTTAAAGATGTAGAACCACAAGAAAATAGATTATGATCCTGAGGTGTTCTATCAACAGTTAGTGTGTAGACAGCAAACAAAGCAGACACATAGCTGGTCAGTCTTTCCCCACTTGATAAATTTTGCTCTATTTCCTTTTGAATCCTATTGATCCTGTCTGATCTTGGAAGCTATGCTGGATCAGCCCTGGTTAATACTTAGATGGGAGACAGCCAAGGCATACCAGGTGCTATAAGCTGTATTTCAGAGGAAAGAACTGGTAAAACAGCTTTTTAGTATTCCTTGCCTAAGAAAACCCTGTGAAATTCATGGGATCCCCACAAGCTGATAGGCAACTTGACGATACGTATGCACACACTTACTTTATACATATAGGATATGCAAATATTGTGAAAGTTATATTTCTTTTTGTTATTGTTTTGTTTTTGTTGTTGTTTTCTATGATGCCTAAGTGGCCAACCAAGTGAAGTTGGTTGTTATGGCTACCGCCATTGCTGTGGCTTCAGGGGAAGAAAATAAGAGGCAGGCACAGCTCCATCATGCTTTGGCCCAAAAGCATATGACAAACCTTCCCTCCATACCAACTGCCATGCAGAGTGTATCTAGAGTGGGGCAAGTGGGGCTTGTGCCCTGGGCACCAATGCCCAGGGGGCACCTTCCTGCCTGCCACAGCCCCCTTCATGCTCGCTGCCACCCCCACACACACCTTCCCTGCACTTGCCACCACCTGCCCGCCGCCATACCCTCGTGCCTCCCCCGTGCCCTCTGCCATTGCCCCACACCCACCACTTGTCATGCCCTGCTTCCAGAGCATGGACTCTGACTCAGAGTCTGAAACAAAGGGCATGCCAGAGGCTGAAACAGAAGGCATGCCAGGTCCTGCTGTACAGAGAGAGGTTACAGTGCTGGAAACAAACAGGAGATGGTGCCAGCTCCAACAGAGAGCCCTGCCTCTTCAAATAAAAAGGAACACTTACCTCGACCCAGCTTCACAGTGCACAGGCAGCAAAGACAGAGCCAGTGTCGCTTTCTCAAGATTTATAACCAGAAACAATCAAGCCTCAGCTGTACTAGGCTTGCGATCTATTTAGCTGGCGTCCTTCCCCTCCAGGAGTTGTCAGAGCTTATCTGACCTGCTACCTTGCTGGATGCCTTGACAAATGCTTGGATTGACCTTGCCATTAAACCCTGCTGGACTTTGTTTATGTTGGATATAAATAGACTCCTTGCTTACTGCCTGGAAGTAAGTAACAAGCTGGGAGAGATTCAGTTTGTTTTGTTTATCAGCTGTGCCAGGACTGAGATAGGACACCACTGCCCCCAGCATCTACTTGCTACCACTGCCCTCACAGGGGTCCTTCTTGGCTTGGTGTAGAGGTGGCAGTGCTGGCAGCAGCAACATTTAGGGGTGCAACTTCCATGTTTGCCCCAGGTGCTGCTGAGCCTAGATACACCACTGCTGTGATCTCAGAGGGACAGAAGGAGAGATAGGCACAGCTCCATCATGCCTAGACCCAGAAGCAGAAGAAAGACCCTCTCTCCATCTCAGCTGCCTTTGTTATGGCCTCAGAGAGAGAGAAGAAGAGGCAATATCTGCTGGATGTAATGCCCTCCCACATTGTCATTTTCTTTTTCTTTTGTGTCATGTCTTAATTAGATTGTAAGCCTGATGACAAGGAACTGTTTTGTTTTTTCTTTATCGTAGAGTGCCAGGTGCAGTGATAGCACTATGTTGATGGTGATTGTAATGGTGGTGGTGGTGATGATGATGATAAAGATGATGATGGTTGTGATGATGTTGAAGATCTCAGAATTAGACTCAGCCATTTCTATTTCCACGGAGAAGTTCTGAAAGCCAAGAATAAAGAACACTATATTGCTGGACCATTTGTAAAGAAATGTGGACTAGTCTACATGGTCTGGTCTAGCCTACCATTATCTGCTCTTAAGCTTCCAGCATACTGAGCAGAAAACTATATTACCAGCTACTGCACACATCAGAGGTCTTTTTGAGCCTAGGACAAGGCCTAATCTGAGCCTTCTGTCTAGGAATTCAAGTCGTTCTAAGCCCAGGTCCAGTTCTAGAGCATTTAATTTTGCTCTTGAGCTGAAAATAGTACTTACAAAAGTGTTGTACATCATACATTTACACAGTCTGATATAAAAGACTAACCACACTCTGCTTATGTACCTTTTTTCCCCAGTTAACAAGTCCAACACCTGCACTGTTATGTAAACTCTGGATTAAACAAAGGCTGTCTTTAATTCATTTTTAAAGCTCATCTGAAGATATCCTTTCAATCCCCCATGCTGTAAGATTTCCACATCCCTGACTGCTTAACATGCACACTGGAGCTTCCAACTCTGAGCCATATAGATTTGTCTTTGTCTTTTGTGCTAATTATTAGCTGCTGCAGAGGCGTCTCTGTGGGTGAACGCATACAGAAACAAAGGCAGCAAGGTTGTAAAACCTTTTATCTCTATCAGGCCACATTATTTGATAAGGTGGTTCGCTAATAGTAGCGCATGTCAAATTGTGTTTGGACAGATCACTGTGCTGGGAATTGGAGAGTATATTTGTCTGTAGACATCAGCACCTGGAAGAGTCAAGAGAAATTCATACCAATATCTGTGGAAGAGCATGGAAGTAGCAGAACCTCTCCAAGCAGTTATTTTACAAATGGCTGCGACAGAGATAATGAGCTGCTCACTCCTTTTTCTTTAAAAGCTCACTCTCCCATTTAGATCATGTTAAGCAGTAGCTGACTCTTTAAAAGGAGCTAAAATTATAAGCAGCAATGTTGGCTTAGGAAACGGGAGCGGTGGGGGGATGCAGCCTGTCTAAACTCTAAGGCCCTTTTCACACCTTACCTGGTGCTGCTGATGTCGCGAGGGGATCATGCAAGAAGCCTCTTCCAAGAGGCACTTGCATCCCCTCTGCTTCCCCTCCGCACCAGCTCCATGCTGGCCAGAAGGAAGCGTGAGCGCTCCAACCCTTCCTTCCGCAGTGCAAGTGGGTACTTTCCCAGGCTGCGCTGGGGGAGGAAGTGCGATGGCCACATGTCCGGAGCCTCTGCACACAAGCTAAGTGCGTGTGGGGCCCAAGAGGGACACGTGACCGCGCATTATTTTCAGCAATGAGCCGAAAATGATATAATGTGGGATCGTTGCCTACTAGCCTTGGGAGTGTTGCAGGATTGCGAGGACAATCACGCGAAGCTCCCAAGGCCATTTTGCAACACGACTGGCATGTGAAAAGGGCTGCAGACAAGCCCTAGAGTTCTGCAAAAAAAGTATTCCAAGATGTTAGAATATTTTCAGCTGAGTATCATCAGACCTTTATTGAGATTGTTGTAGCAAGCCATTTCCTACATTGGCACTATATTTGCTTTGAAAACCAATTTGATTCCCTTCTTATTGGTGGGAGAGATGATTGATCACAAGCTTTTAAAATAAAACAACTCTTTGAATTCTTTGCCAACTCTGTGGGTCTTTTCATACTTCTCAGTTATAGCACTACGATTCCACTTTAACTGCCATGGCTATATCTTAGAGACAGTTTAGGGAACACTTTAGGGAAAGGCATTTAGAATTCTCACCCAGAGAATTTCTCTTATGATTCTTATCTAATTACAAACTCCAGGAATCCATAGGATATTGCCATGACAATTAAAGTGGAATCGGAGCACTATAACTGTGTAAAATGGATGGCAAAGTACAGCCTTTAGGCCACATGCGGCCCTGGGGCCATTTTTTTGGTAAGTTCCAGGACTGCCCTCAGGAATAAAAAAAAATAGGATGTGATGTTGCCTCCAATGCCCTTTAGGATGTGCAGGAGCATTTTGTCATCTTTTAGTGGGTCCTTTGGGCCATCTTACATCCAAGAAAAGCCTTTTTCTAAAACTAAAAGTAAACCAGCAGTGACTTCCAGACATTTCCTGTTCAGAAAAGCAGATTCTCCTGGAACTAAAATGGGCTTAAAACATGGCAAAAATGCTCCCAACACCCCCTATATGGCATTGGGGCGTGAGTAGAAGTGATTTAATTTTGCAATGAAGTATGTGGTGGGGTGCACCCCAAGGTCTTCTGGGGGGCTAATGTAGTCCCCCAGCTTTGCATGGTTGCTCATCTCTGGTGCAGAGTGAAAAAGCCCTATGATATGCGTAAAGAGTTATTTTGCTCATATGCTCACATTCTCGACTTACTACCCCTTAATATGTTTTAATTTAAATTTGAAAGTTTTTATAATGTTTACAATAAATGCTTACAATAAAACAACAAATGTTTTAACTATTCTAAGCTTCAGCAAAATTGTGAAGGGGGCAGATAAAAACAGACTAAACAAACAAACACTATTAACATTGCAATCCTACGCATGTGCACATAGGCCATTTCCGCTCTACTCTGTTATAGCGCTATTATTCTGCTTTCTACATCCTGTGGAATTCTGGGGTTTACAGTTTACTGAGGCCAAAGAGCTCTCTGGCTAAGAATTTTAAATGCCCCCCCCCAAACTGCAAATGCCAAGATTCCAAAGGATATTGAAAGTGGAGTAATAGCACTATAACAGTGTAGTGAGAAAATGGACTTAGAAGTAAATTCCATGAACTCAGTGGGACTTCCCCCTGCTAAATATATCTAAATTACAGACTTAATAAAAAGTAAAGGCAGGGAACTTGTTTGAGACTGAAACCGTTTTCCTCCAACTGCAAATTCTCAGGGTGCAAGTCTTGTAGTGGGCAGGGTCAGGGCAACAGTGGATGACAGAACATCCAGGCACAAGGCTATGAAGAAAGAAAATACCTCCTGAATCACCACTTCTTTGAGGTACTTCAGTGGCCTTCAAAATGCACAATGGCCAATACGGCAGTCACTTACACACACTTACACTTACACTACAGAAGAAATTGGAGACATGCCTGAAGATGCTCAAAATATGCTTGTTTCATTAGTTTTTTTAAAAAAAGCCCAACATATTTCAGCCTGTGTTTGCTTTTATGGCCTTCTTCAGGAGTCTTCTGGAAGTGTTTAGAACTTGTTCAGTAAAAGGTTTGAGAATTCCTGGCCCAGAAATACATGAACTTTGCTTCTAAATAGTCCTTTGAGAAGCTCGTTAAGAGTATTTGTTGTTGTGTGCCTTCAGGTCATTGCCAACTTATGCAACCCTAAGCTGAACTTATCACAGGGTTTTCTGCGGCTGAGCATGTGTAATATCCCCAAGGTCACCCAGTGGGCTTCCATGGCCAAGCAGGGAATCAAGCCCTTGTCTTCACAGCTGTAGTCAAACACTCAAACAGCTACACCACACTTGCTCTCATTAAGAGTATACAGTCAGCCCTCCACATCTGCTGGTTTCACTTTTGAGGATTTGATTATTCACAGATTATTTGCTATCACCTCTGCTGCCTCCCTATGCAATAGGGATTGCAAGCCTCGTGAGTCTGAGAAACTGCAAACCAGACTTGTGAGTCCCTATTAAAAATGGTGTGGGGCAGCAGTGGAGGTAGCAGTAAGCCCCACCAGCCAGCCACTTCTGCCTTACAAAGGAACCCTGATGCCTCAAAGGAACCCATCAAGGGTTGAAAGTGGTGATCATACTTGTGTGTTAAAGATGGTTTGGGAGGGCCAAGAGTTATTCACTTTTTTTTTCACTTTCACAGAGGTCCTCTGCCCCTAACTGCAGTGAATGTGGAGGGATGACTGTACACAGACTGAGATGTAGCGAGCTTTCTTACTTATAAACCAGCCATTTTTTTAATGCCTTGAAACCTGTCTCCAGTTTTTCCTGTGGATTCTATTGGATGCTCCCAGATTCTACATCAGGACAAAAGAAGACGAGTCTGCACAAAACTGCATGTGTTAATTTATAAATACAGCTGCAAAATAATAATGTATTTACAACAGAATTATCATAAACCTCCTCTGAGTGAGAAAAACAGTACCCAGGTGACCTACAAGCCTGCTGAACCTGCCAACAACACACAACAAAGTGCTCTGTGCAAGTTAGTGGTCGAAGCACTGTGATGTTTCACCTTGGTGGCTATGTAGATCACAGGTATCTGCAGAATATCTGATGCATCAAACTGAACACAGGTCACCAACCGCATCAATTATGATCTTCTGTCCATTCCATTTTTTATTGTTTTGGGTGTAGTTCATGAGGAAAATCATGTGTACCCATATTTTCCCCACAAGACGAAAAAGAGATGTGAACCTTTTAGCAGGAAAGCAGTCATAGGAAGAAGGGTTAGGCAGTCTTCACACACACACACACACACACACACACACACACACACACAGAGTTATGTAGACTCGAGTCAATTGACTCAGACTCAAGTCAGACTTAAGTCACTTCGGTGACTTGACACAGACTTGACTTGCTAGAAATTACACAGACTCGACTCGAGACTTGGTTATTTTTTGCAACTTACTTGCTGCCATTGGTTCAGTGACATAACACAGTCCTCCAAAAGCCTTACAATTTACTGTTCACATGACAATCTGTCTCAAGCCCAAAAGTGTGGACACATTTCTTGGAGGGAACAGCAAATGGGCTTGAGGTGGGGTTGAGGTCTGCTCAGCACCTGTCTCTGCTTTGTATAGGACAAGCTTTCTAAAACCTTTCCTAAGAGCAGAAGGCAAGTTTTGCAAATGGGAAGTAAGAAGGATCCTATTCCCCACTTCCGAAGCTGTAGATGGCAAAATCACAAAAGTGGAGGGCCGACTCTACTTAAATTGTTAAAACTGACTTTATGTGACTCTGTCCAGAAATTCTGGAATACAGTTTGGGGTATAAAGTTGGTTTCCAGACTTGAGACTTGACTCAAGACTTGGAGTAAAAGACTTAAATACATCACTGCACACACTCGCATGCACGCACGCATGCATGTACACACCCCAAGATAGTGCTCTGAATCTCTCTCAGCTTCATGACGATGGTTTTGGTTTTATTATTAAAAAATCCAGAAGTGGGTATAGAGAATGGAATTCTTCAAAAAATATGTCTTGTTAAAAAAAATCAAAAAGTTTTATTTTGAATGTTATATCCCTTTTTTTAAGAGAGTGCTAAAGTCAGAGCTGATTATAGATTTGAGTGAGCTTGGTAGAATGGCTTCTGATGGAAACCTATTCTATGTCAGAAAGTCCCAGCAGTTTTACCTAGCCATGACAACAGAGAGCCACTATTAAGATTTTCCAAAACACTATCAACTTAGCATTAAACAGGGGTACTCTTTGTGCTGGAAACTTCCTTTATGTGTATATGTGCCTTCAAGTCAACTGTTGACTTATGGCTATCCCATGAATTTCATAGGCAAGGAATACTCAGAGTTGATTTTGCTAATCCCTTCCTCTGAAATATAGCCTGAAGCACCTGGTATTCATTGATGGTGTCTCTTCCAAGGGCTAACCAGGGCTGATCCTGCTTAGTTTTACAAGATCAGAAAGGATAGACTATTTAGGCCAGATATAAATTTTCTTTAGGAAGGTTTAATAGCTTAATCAAGTCACAAGTATTTGTCCCTCTGTCCTACTGAAAGTCAATTTAGGGCAGATCCAGAGACATTAAACAGACCAGAAAGCCTCAGACTTTGTTCCTGTTCTTCCCCATTTTATCTTGGAGATTTCGTTTATCCCAAACTATTTTTCGCTCAGCTCCCTGTATGAACAGAGACTTTTTATACCAGCTCTCTAGGCTGGTTTATTTTAACTAAGTATAAAATCTGGAACAAAATCTGGGACTCACCAATCAGTCTGGATGTGCCCTTAATTTATTCTTGTAAAGATAGGGTGTCACAAGAGGCACCAGGGAAAGTGTAGGGTTGGGTTCTTAGCTATTTCAGTAATTAGGAGTTTTTCTCATTAAACATTTGGAGAAACATGTTTTCTGAAAGTTCTCTCAGCTCATAATGTTGACCAGTCCATGTTCACACTGTAACATTATTGTACGTGTGTACATTATTATATTGTCTCTTTGGGAAGAACAATAGAAAAGGGTCCAAAAATCAATAATACAGGAGATTATTTATATGCAGAAGGTCCAGGTCCCAAATACAATCCATGGCCTTTCCATTGCAAAGGATTAGATGGTGGATGATATGAAGGACATATCTCTACAAGACTCTAAAGAGCCACCTGCATGCACAGTAGATAATACTGGGCTAAAGAGATAAGCAATCTGATCTGCTATGAGACAGCTTGCTATTTTCTTATATCTCTAAATATGCAAAATTTTGAAAAGTTACTTTATTGGATTGCATCTCCCAGAATCTCCCAAGCCAGTTTGACTAAAGCTCTGGTGTAATATGTATGCATAGCATATACGTATGTTCCTTTGAACTGCAGTTCCCTGCATGAGAACTGAGCTACTCCAAAAATGAACCATTTGATCCTCCCCAAACAAACATTCCTGGGAACAAGAGGGGGCTTTAGATGTAGATCCAGAACAGCAATCAGATAAAATTATTACTGGAAGCAATTGGGATAATTGACTCAGATACAGAAAATGCCAAATAAAAGTCTGCTTCGTGTGGTGGCCTGCTCTCATTATCAATGAAAACAAGTGGCTTTTGAAGAATTTCTGCACATATTTCTACAAAGAAGCTGGCTTTGGATGCCTGGTCTAGTGAGCACGAGTGATGTCCAAGTCAAGCCTAACCCGCTTTTCATATGCTTTCTGCAGGTCAGCTGCTCTCATCCATTCCATCATCTGCAGAGTGCAATTTCTAGATTTTAGCATCTGTTTCATGCTATCAGCTTTGAGGTAAAAAGCAATATATTAAATAATATGTATTATTCTACAGGGCATGGTAATATAAAGCTATTTGTATGTGTTTGTATATGTCAAAAGGTGCTTTTTCTGCTCCTCTTTCATTTGCATTTCTTGTATCATCCATCCCTTTCAAAAGGAACATAGTATCTTCTATAGGTATATGAATAAGTATCTCTGAAAATTTGGAGGGCCAGGGATCTTTCCCACCTGGCCACAGTTTCCACTGCGACAAAGTAGGCCAACATTGCACAGATGCCACTCCTTCTTAAAACAGAAAATCCAGTACCAACTGATTGTATGGCAGATTTCCCTGGCACCCCTGATGGGACAGACTGCATGTCTCTAGACACTTACAAAATCACATTTCATAATCTGTTCTGGAAACAAACCTAGGGAGAGGGAGCATAACAAGCTGTGTTACCCTGATTTCTGGGGGTCCCGTGAGGGACACCTAAATGCTCTCCAAATTATACAAGTTGGGGAAATTTGTCAAAGAGCACAAGTTAGCAATACGAGAGGCAGGACAACGGAGCAAGATCTTTTACCCAGCGTCTACGGGGTCAGGCTGAGTCAAGGAGCAAACAAAAGTGAAATAATAATTGTTGTTTTTACTAAAATACAATCAAACAAGTGTATGCAACACACGCACACAGATAACTAAAGAAATAGAGGTTGGAGTTGGATAGAGGGATTTTTAGAGGAGGTTTTTTTGGTATGGGAAATACTGCACCTGTCCTGAAGCCCGGGTAGTCTGAAGATAGAGTTCGTGGATACGAAGGTTCTCAGTGTGTGAGACTGAGGGGAAGGCTCGCCAAGCAAAGTGGCAGCAAGGCGGTATGGAAGCCGGGAGCGATCTGAGGAAGCTCTCAAAGCCAGGGGTTTTTATATGGGAAAATGTGGCCGCAGGCTAGTCCGTACTTGGGGAAAACAATGAGTTTTGGACTGAAGTCAAAGCCTCCGAAAGGTCAGAATTTAGCACGATTGAGTTAAGTCCGAATTGTCAAGAGGGTAGCCAGTATGCAAACGCGGAGTACTTGATGCTTGAGTATTCGGTTCGTCAAGCTGCCTGCTCGAGGCAGAGAGTTCTTTGTAAGTAGCGTGCATGCATAATGAGGGTACTTGCCTGGAGGTCTCCTGAAGCGGCAGTTTGGCTATTTCTGGCCAGCCTGTATTGATTTGAAATATTACGGTGGTTAGCAACCGAGCCTGTTTGCGTGCTTGTCCGGAGGCTTCGCAAGCACATGGGAAGGAATGGGTAAGGAAGGCCAAATTATTGATATCAAAATGATATCTGGTATCCCCCAAGTCTGGCTAGAAACTGCGGTAACAGCTGGAAGAATTTACACTCAGGAGTAGGTATGTATAGAATTCCCACAAAATTACTTGTTCGTGAGATTTTTTGTCTCCATCAGAATGACACAATGATCATTCTTCTCCCTTTGCAGTTTTTACAATTTGCTCAAAAGGTATCTGGGCAAATCTAGTTCCACATACTGGCACAAAGAGCACACACAAATAAAAAATAAACCAGTACCAACACAAGTACCTCCTAAATGATGAAGAGGATACATTGAATAAAGTTTGTGTTGGTCACAAATGAATTTTAACAGGGAGAAATGTAGGGTACTACACTTAGGAAGAAAGAATGAAGTATAGGGTGGGTGATACCTGGCTTGAAAAGAGTAAGTTTCAAAGGGATCTAGGAGTCTTAGTTGACCACAAGCTGAACATGAGCTAAAAAAGCTAATGCGATTCTGGGCTGCATCAATAGGAGTATAGTGTCAAGATTAAGGGAAGAAAAAATACCACTCTAGTCTGCTTTGGTTAGATCTCATCTGGAATACTGTGTCTAGTTCTGGGCACCACAATTCAAGAAGGATAGTGACAAGCTGGAACATATGCAAAGGAGAGCAACCAAATTGGTCAAGGGTCTGGAAAGCATGCCCTATGTGGAGCAGCTCAGGGAGCTAGTTATGTTTAGCCTGATGAAAAGAAGATTATGAGGTACAAGATAGCCATGTTTAAATATTTGAAGGGATGTCATGTTGAAGATGGAGCTAGCTTGCATGCTGCTGCTCTAGAGACTAGGACATGGAGCAATGGATTCAAACTACAGGAAAAGATATTTCACCTGAACATCAGGAAGAACTTCCTGGTGGTAATGGCCATTCAATAGTAAAAGACGCTGCCTCGGAGTGTGGTGTTCACCTTCTTTGGAAGGAAGTTGGATGACCATTGCTGAGGGTGCTTTGTGTGTGTGTTCCGACATGGCAGGAGGTTGGACTCAATGGCTGTTGTGGTGTCTTCCAGCTCTATGATTATGAGTCTATGGTCTCTGTTCATTGCCCAAACAGACTGCAGAATCCATTTGAAGTATCTCAATTCATGCCGAAGTTTGGAAGGGGCGGAATGGATTCATTCTTCTCTCCACCAGTTCCAAAACATTTTTGTGCTATCTTTACAACAACAACATCCAGTTCATTATCTACATGAATAACAAGTTGCTTGGACAGAGGGGAATTGTATAGTGTCAGATGTTTTACCAATCCATGTAGAACTCTGTTGGTTCTTTATGTTAACCAATCCCTAATAATGCAGTGGCCCCTCCTGGCTATCTCCAGGGGTAGAGCTGAAGAGTTCCAGAGAACAGTCAGCTATTTCTTTGGCCATTTCCGCACTAGAATTTTCTAGTGTTATTATTTCACTGTCAACATCAGCCATGCTTTGCTCCTGCTTCTGGAGCTGCCTTACAGCATGACATCTATCCCGGCTGCAGGTGATATTAATCCCACTGTTTTTTATTTTTAGAGAAAACCTAACAATAACCAGCCTTTCCCGCAGCAATCCTGATAGCTGGGCTCATGCAGAGCCTCCATTCAGCATCCTTCTGTGAATGATCTGGGAGTGGGTAGGGTGTGGGCAGTCCCTGCCTGTCCCTCCCTCAGCAACTCCCAGGGGAAGCTCCACCCAGCAGCAGGCTAGCCGCTGCCCTCATTGCAAGGAGATGTCAGCTATGAAGGCTACTCGGGGGTGATGTCAGGGCCGATCCTTGTGATGACATCGGCCCTCAGGGTCCAGCCAAATTTCAAAAGGTTTTTTTTTTAAGCTGGCACCACCGTTAGCACAATAGCACCTGCCAGCTTGTGTCTGTCAGGCGGCCTAGCTTCAAAAAGGAAATGGCTGGGAGCTATCTCAAGGATTACCTTTCCTCCCCCCACACCCACCCCTGCCCCCGCCCATCCCCATTGCCATTTTGAAGACAGCCGAAGTTCTGTTGCTGAACTTCCTTTGGGGCAGACACAACAAACCATTACCACTATTTATCGTGCTAATGTTAGTACGGCTGCTGGCAAAAATATTTAAAAAATAGACCAATCAGGAGTGGTGGGGCAGGGACAGGGTGGGGCCTGGGTGTGGCCAAGGATGTAGACCTGTGGGACACGTACCAGGTGCAATGCTTGTGCTGCGCCACGAACGCCTCGGTGCCTGCAGAAAAAAAATAAAAAGGCTGCATGCTGGGCCCAATCTGCAATTGGCAATCCCACGATGACACCAGAACAGCGCACGATTAAGATGTGGTGCAAAAAGGTCTTGGGGTTTGCAATTTAGGGAAGAGCCTTTGAGGTCCCTCCCTCAACTGCAAACCCCAGGACTCCATAGGATGTTGAAAGTGGAATAATAGCACTTATAACAGCCTAGTGCGGAAATGGTGTTTTAGTGAGCTACCATGGGGTACAGAGAGTATAGTTCAAGGATCTCATTTCTGCCATCTTGAGACAGAAGTCTTGAGTATATAAAAGTAACCAAAGCCCAGTCTAAATAGACCTAATACAAAGTTTGTGGCATTTGAATTTATTACATTTTATTCTGCAATAATGTAACATTCCTATTAAAATGAATGATCTTGCTCTCTCTACCACCCTCCTTGTTAGCTTTAGGATGAAAAAACATAAAATGTAAACACTGGATCAGAGTACCAAGAATTATTTCTTTCTGAACGATTACAGAAACTTTGCTGCCTTTGATGTGATATTATTTAAATATAATTTCCCAGCCTTCTTCAGATGAGCTCAGAAAGAGGTTTAAATGAGGCAACACATCTTTAATTCAAAGGCGCCTCAAACTCTGTAAGAGGATGCTAATGAGAGCAAACCTGGAAGGGGGAAAGAAAACAAAACAAAACAGCAAAACAAAAAACCACGTCCACCCGCAAAGATGGGTTAGGCATGTCACATTTTCCACTCTATTTCTCTTAAACATGTTTTGCACATTTGACTGCTAAAAATAACTCTTGCATTTGGCAGGGAGTAGCAGCAGGAGTAGCACACGCCAGCTAGCAATTCCTTTATACAAAAGAACAACATTTTATTTCCTGATCTGTGCAAGGTACTAAAGCAGTTCAATAGCTTTACTGGGCATAAAAGGGAGAGGGATCCATTATACCAGACACATACCCCGCATATTGTTGAGATCGCCTTTTCAGCCCAATCTCTCAGTTTTCGCAAGGGTACAGATGCCAGCCAAGCCTCCTGAAAACAAACATATGTAGAATAAAGTTTTTAAAAATGAGAATATGACTATGAATATCACAGAACCGTTAAGGCTTACACCCACCTTCACAAATGAGAACAGTTTTTCAATTTTAGCTAGAAATACTAAAAACACAATATATTTCAATACAATAAATACAAGAACAGCAACAACCAAATTAAAAACAAGTAGCAGCAC
>CAOKZL010004590.1:0-23652 GCA_948472985.1 Iguana delicatissima | reverse complement strand
TAACTAAAGATCTTTTTCTTCAGTGATGGGCGGGCTAAATAAATGATTGATTGCTGACATAGAAGGCAAAAGGTATATAGTGATGCTACCTCAATTAATTGACACAACAGTTCTGGGATAACTGTTGTCCTTGCGCAAGTGAATTGTTAAACAATAAAATGGCTTTTTGATTTTTCCCTGGAAACCTGGTCTTCGTCTCTTTCCTGGCCACAACAGTTTAATTCATTAGATTTCCTGACCAATGTTAATCCCATACTTTTACGAGTTATTAATTTTTTATGTTAAAATTCATTAGAAGAATAGCTTGGAAGCACTGGAATAGCTGAGTATGGGAAGCAATTGAAGAAAAGTGTAAAAAGGATAAATGAACCCTAGTGTGGAATGGAATGGGGTAGAGGACTGAATGGTTTGCTTAGTGCTTAGAAGCAATGGCCTTTGGGCCTGAAGAATTAATACCACTCACTTGGCCTATTTTTCTATGTCATATTATTGTATAATATACAACATCTTATATTATTATTTGAGGTGACCTACTGTGTGTTGGGAATTAGAGTTTTCCAGGGTGATAGCCCTTTTTGGGAAAAATATGAAAGCTAAAGCTTTCATTAGGGGTCAGCTTTCTTTGAAAAGAGTAGCAGATAAACTATGCCTCAATCTTATCTCACATTGCTTCTCTGAACTGAAACTGACTCAAAACAAAATAAAGCATGCAGTTTCAGGATACCAATTTAGAAAGTTTACTAATGGTTTTTATATTTACATGTGCCTTGGTGCGCCTATGGTCCTAGCTAGCTAATGAAAGGCTTAGGTAAAAGCAGTAGCTTCAGCCCTAACTCATCATCTTGTGGAGATGTAAAGCAGAGGAAAAAGCAAAAATGATGAAGAAGGAGACTGAAACTGAGAAGGGGGAGTCTTTATACCATCCACAAACCTGGGAACTTTCCTGGGTTATATGGTCCAGTTAGGATAATAGAATCATAGAGTTGGAAGAGACCAAAGGGGCTATACAGTCCAACTCCCTGCCATGCAGGAATACACATCAAAGCATTCCCAACAGATGGCCATCCAGCCTCGAGTTAAAAACATCCAAAGAAGGAGACTCCACCACACTCCAACGTAGCATATTCCACTGCTGGACAGCTCTGACCATCAGGAAGTTCTTCCTGAAGTTCAAGTGGAATCTCCTTTGGTCTCTGGAGCAGCAGAAAACAAGCCCACTCCCTCCCCAACATGACATCCCTTCAAATATTTAAACATGGCTATCATGTCCCCTCTTCACCTTCTCTTCTGCAGACTAAACATACCCAGCTCCCTAGGCTGCTCATCATAAGGCATGGCTTCCAGACCCTTCACCATTTTGGTCACCCTCCTCTGGACACGCTCCATCTTGTCGATATCCTTCTTGAATTGAATGTGCCCAGAACTGGACACAGTATTCCAAATGAGGTCTAACCAATGCAGAATACAGTGGTACCATTACCTCCCTTGATATAGACACCATACTCCTATTGATGCAACCAAGAATCATGTTGGTTTTTTTGGCTGCTGCATCACACTGCTGACTCATGTTCAGCTTGTGATCTACCAAGACTCTTAGATCCCTTTCACACGTACTGTTATCCAGCCATGTGTCCCCCATCCTATATTTGTGCATTCCATTTTTTCTGCTTAAGTGCAGGACCCTACATTTCTCTCTGTTGAAATTCATTTTATTAGCTTTGGCCCAGTGACCCAATCTGTCAGTGTCATTTTGAATTTTGATCCTAAGAATAGTCTAGCATGACTTATTTCTGAGAAATCCATGTTGACTTTTAGTGATTACGACATTGCTTTGTAAATAATTATAAACTGACTAATGATCTGCTCTAGGATCTTTCCTGGTATGATGTCAGGCTGACTGGGCGATAATTGTTGGGATTCTTTTTTTCCCCCTTCTTGAAGATGGGGATGACATTTGCCCTCCTCCAGTCTGTGGGGACTTCTCCTGTTCTTCAAGAGTTCTCAAAGATTATTGCGAGTAATTCTGAAGTGACTTCTGCCAACTCTTTTAATATCCTTGGATGTAATTCATCTCGCCCTGGAGACTTGAGTTCATCTAGTGCAGCCAGGTATTCCTGTACTACTTCTCTACCTATTATATGCTGCATTTTCCCCCACCTTCCTCACCTGCTCCCCACCCCCCAGGTTGAGTACCTAGATATATAGAAAGGTAATTGTGACCATGCATTTCAATAGATGGGAAGAGCAAATGGGAATGCTTTAGGTTAAAAAAAACAGAAGGCTTCTGCATGTAGGAAATTCTGCTCTATCTAAACCCTGTTAGTCTAATAACAAGGAGAGGGTGTGAGAATGCTGGAATTTTCCAATATAATAAACCCTTATGTAATTCTTCAGTGTGTTTTTTTTCTTGTTATTCAATAAGTATTTTGTAACTAAATAGTTTTCCTCAGTCCTACCTCTTGTTTTCTCCTCTTTTGTCTTTGTCCCTCTTTCTTTTCATTAGCTTTCAACCCATAACTATTCAGTGAATCAAACATTTTGAGAAGTTTAGGAAGGTTGGATCTATAAAAGGTTCATTTACTGAACTAATATTCTCCTGTGTCTACAGAGAAATAAATCCTATTGAGCCCCTTTGTATTTCTTCTATATGTTTATGGTTGTTCAATTATTCCTCCTCCTTTTTTGTCCATTCTCTCTGTTTCCCCCTACCTAAAGATGGTAGTGCATGCACTGGTAACCTCAAGGTTGGATTTCTGCAATGTGCTGTACATTGGGCTATATTTGTATCAAATTTAGAAACTCCAACTGGTCCAGAATATAACAGCCAAATTGGTTACAGGTACACCAACGAGTGAGCATATCACCAATATTAAAATCACTCCACTGGCTGCCAATTAACTTATGGGCAAGGTACAAAGTGTTGGTTACCTTTAAAGCCCTACATGGTTAGAATCTGAGTTACCTAGAGGATCACCTCCTCCCATACAATTCGCTCCATAAACTCAGGTCCTCTAGGGGCCATTTATTTAAGCCAACCAGGATTAGACTGGCAATGGTCATCCAGAGGACCTTTTAATTGGTTGCCCCTAGACTGTGGAATGGCCTGCCAGAAGAGATTCGACAGCAAAATATGCTGTCTGAATTTTAAAAAGTACTAAAGACCTATCTCTTCTGGCAGGCCTACCCAGTCAATTTTTATTCCTGAATTTTAAATTAATGTATTTGAAATGGTTTCATGTGTTTTTAGTTGTATTTTAATCTATGATGTACCCCACCTTGAGCCTTGATGAGAGGCGAGTAAGTAATAATAATAATAATTATTACTATTATTTTATTCCCTTCTATTCCATCCTTCACTTTCTTCTGTGGATCAATGGGCAAAACCTATGTTCTAACACTGATTTTGGCAGATTTTTGCTTGTTGACAAGGTATGCAAAGATAGAGAGTGTGTAGTATTCTACTTGTGCAGAAAAAAAAATCTGTGTATGTTCAGAGGCACTCACAATGGTCTACATTTTTTCCACACTCATTCACTGATTGATCTTTGTATCTAGTCACTTTTGCTGTATTTACATTGGAACAATTTCTTCTAGCTAAAATAATCACATAATTCCTCACAAACACTTAACATTGCACATTACAAATATTTAATAGACAAGGTATTTGGCAGACAGATCAACACTATTTATGGTGGTAAGGATACAAGGAAGGGGGGAAAATAAATATATGTATATATATCAGTAGCAACACTTAATTGAAGAAGTTGTGAGATACCTTTCCCAATGTTTCCAGATGTGTTGAAGTTCTACCATCTCTGAGCAAGAATGGTATTATGGTTCTTGGGGCGTGGCTGGATGAGACCAAAGATGGTGGCTTAAACTGATTCCTGAACTCTTTCAATCATGTTTACAAGGTCTGGAATGCAGATGAATTACTAATTGACAGCTCAGCAGACATGAAAGTGTCTTAAAGAGTGAATAAATGCCAGAAGAGTGCTAAAAACATGGAGATTTACAAGGAAAGGTCATTCTCAGAGGTACTCTTGGTGGCAGTGCAGAAACAGAGCTAATGAAGCATTTAATGTGTCGATAGGGAAAGTGAGAACAAAGGGGCTTCATATACTCAGAATCAGAGCAGATGTGGTGGATGAGGATTCTGATTCTCTTCAGAATAGTTTGAAGTGTGTGAGAGGAGAATTACAAGAAGAAATATTTAAATGTTTTAGATTCAGCATTAAAGCCCCTGGAAGCTAAATTAACAAAAATGGTACAACATACAAATAAGATAGAAACAACAGTGGAGGAAGTTCTTAACAGTGTAACAGAACAGGGGATTATAGTTGCAGCACTGAAAGGGAAGTTAATGATTTAAAGAATAAAATGGAAGAAAATTATAAAAGAAGGCTGAATTTAAGATTTAAAGTGATTGAGAAATGAAGTAAGTAAGTAAGTTTAGTAACTTGGCTAAATCAATTACGGCTAGCCTTAAAAATAACTCTGGATGATTTTGAGACAGTCCAGAGATCACCTGCTGAAAGGAAGAAAAATGGTAGCCCTTGGAGAGATGGGATACAAAGATTTACCAGATACCCTAGGAGGATGGAGATAATAAATAAACTAGTTTAGCTTCCACAGTTGCTACATAAAGATAAGAAAGTAAGTGTTTGATATCTCCAATCATGTGGGGAAAAAAAACACAAAAACTTAAGACCATACACATATTTATTGGAGAAAGCTTGCATAAAAAGCTGTTGGGGATATCCTTTTAAACTGCTTATATACAGAAATGGGAAGTGTTAACAGCAGCAACTAAAATGGAGATGGCAGCTTTCTGCAGGACACCTCTGTTACTTAGGAATTAGAACAACAATCAAAGGAGGAGGAAGAGGAACAATTTCAGAAGGATGTGGAGAAGAACCAGTTAAGTGGAAATCAACATCTAAAGGAAGAAGAGATATAACAAAAATTTGACAAATGTATGAATGTAGTGAATCATGTTAGATGTTACAATACATTACATGTACTGACAATATATTACATATATTGATATTGCATATTATATCATCAGAGTAGTATAAATTTCTGTGCATCTAAACATATACCAATCAACCGTAATGATTTTTAAGTGAAATACTGGAAGATAGTGTCTTGCTTTTATTTTTGGTTTTTGTTGTTTTGATGATGGGAAGGAAATTATATTGAGTTTAGATAGGATAAATGTAGATGTGGAATAATGAATATAATAAATGTTATATAAGTGAAAGACTACCTGATGAATTTGTTATGAAATTGCTTATAGAATGGTTCAAAGCTGTTTTTTTTAAAGAAATCATCTTACTCCTTACTCTTCCACCCTCACCCCTTCTTTTCTATTCATATCTTTACTTGTTTATTTTTTCCTTCTCCCTCATCTTTCCTCCTTCTCTCTCTCTCTGACCCTCTCTTTTTTTGAAAAATGAATTAGTCTAAGACATATATTTTACAGTAATTTAAAGGATGGATTTAACAAATTTAATGCAATTAAAGAGATAATGAATATCAGAATATTTATGTGTAAAGACTGAGAATTTAAGTCTAGATATTTATTAGTTTTTGACAGCCAATATGGTGTAGTGGTTTGAGCATTGGACTATGACCCTGGACACCAGGGTTCAATTCACCACTAAGCCATGGAAACCCACTGGTGACCTTCAGTGCATCACACAATCTCAGCCCCAGAAAGCCTGTGATAGGTTTGCCTTAGGGTTGCCATAAGTCAGAAATTACTTGAAGGCACACAACAAGAATTTATTAGTCTTTACATACATAGAATTAAAGTTTGTCACAACAGCAGCAGCAGCAGCAACAACTCACTTATAATTAAAGTCCTTCTAGAGAAGAAAGTAAGGAAGAAATGAAACAGATGTGAGGAAAAGGTTTGACAAACCCTATTTTCCCTTTTTTTCCCCCTTTTCCCTCACATGAAGTCAGGGGCAATAAACCTGACAAAGCACTGAGAAAACGTCAGTGCTATTTTCACGGAGGATGATGTTTTGTGTTTTGCTGGAACTGTTTATATTCATTAATGCTATATTTTTTGGTTAAAATTGTTTAATGAAATTGAAGTAGCGTATACTCTTCGGCCATTTCCACACTACACTATTACAGTGCTATTAATCCACTTTTGACATCGTGTGGAATTCTGGGGTTTGTAGTTTACTGAAGCCAAAGAGCTCTCTGGCTGAAAATTCTAAAGGCCCCTCCCTAAACTGCAAATCCCAGAAATCCATAGGATGTTGAAAGTGGAATAATAGCACTATAACAGTGTAGTGTGGAAATGGCCTATAAAGATAAAAGCATCTGTAGTGATGAGTTAAGATGATATGTTAGATATCTCTGGACTCATTTTGTATAGAAATTGACTAACAATATTGATATATAAATTACTTTGAATCATTTGAAGGTGTTATTTAATGGGAGGAATCTTGGATCATATTCAAAACATAGAAAGTTCTGAAAATTATTGAAACTCATTCCTCTTTCATTATCCTTTTGCAGAAAACATAATAAAAAGAGAAAGAATATTAATGCACCTAATATCAGAGCAATATATGGCTAATATGAGTCTACAGCTGAGAGGAGTAGGTATACTTTTCACAAACACTTGTCCCTTGAATGTTCAAAAAGTAAATGGAGATAAAACTGTCAGCTTTTTTAGCCAAAAAATTAGGTAAAAAAAAATTCCTTTTTTAGGAACAAAATTAATGCTAGCCAGTTATAATGCACACAGCAGACAGCAAATAGAGTATATGAAGAGTTTACGTTAGAAATGTATTGGTTAGATCTCATTTGGAATACTGTGTCCAGTTCTGGGCACCTCAGTTCAAAAAGGATATTGACAAGCTGGAGTGTGTCCAGAGGAGGGCGACCAAAATGGTGAAGGGTCTGGAAGCCATGCCCTGTGAAGAATAGCTTAGGGAGCTGGGTATGTTTAGTCTGCAGAAGAGAAGGTGAAGAGGGGACATGATAGCCATGTTTAAATATTTGAAGGGATGTCATGTTGGGGAGGGAGTGGGTTTGTTTTCTGCTGCTCCAGAGACTAGGACAAGGAGCAATGGATTCAAGCTGCAGGAAAGGAGATTCCACTTGAACCTCAGGAAGAACTTCCTGATAGTCAGAGCTGTCCGGCAGTGGAATATGCTACGTTGGAGTGTGGTGGAGTCTCCTTCTTTGGATGTTTTTAAGCAGAGGCTGGATTGCCATCTATTAGGAATGCTTTGATGTGTATTCCTGCATGGCAGGGGGTTGGACTGGACGGCCCCTTTGGTCTCTTCCAACTCTATGATTCTATGATTCTATGAAATATTTGCAGAAGGTGTTGTCATTACAGAAGGAGATAGAAATGCAACATTTTATGAAAAAAAAAACCCAGGTAGAACTTCTCAGAAGATAAAATAAGAAAAAATAAGAAAAAACAAGAAAAACAATTTGCCTTTAGAAAATTAATGTATAATAATGGTTGGTAGGTTCGTGGATACACATGATGATGTCTTTATAGGAGACCCAATTCCAGAAAGCTGGAAATAAGGCACAGTTGTAACTATAGCAAAACCAGGAATATTTTGAAAAAGATCAGCAAACTGTATCTGCATATTGTTCAATTAGTTAATTAAATCTAAAATGTTTTAAAATGTTAACTGCAATATTAGCAAATAGAATGAACAAATTTTTATGCAAATGTGTATAATTAGACCAAGTTGGCTTTATGCCAGGCAGGGAATTGTCTGATACTATGTACCGAACATTAAATGTTATATATAATGCTAACTTTAAGAAACAGCCAACATCATTAATATCTTTAGATATTTTAAAAGCTTTTGACAAATTGGGATGCCTTTTTTGCTCAGTTTTCCAAGAAAATTAAAGATTGCAAAATATTTTATTTCATTACCAGAAAGATACAAATGTTGCATAGAATCATAGAATCATAGAGTTGGAAGAGTCCACAGGGGCCATCCAGTCCAACCCCTGCCATGCAGGAACCCATATCAAAGCATTCTCAATAGATGGGTTTCAAAAACATGGATTAATATTAACAGGCTATATTCTTTATCAGTAGTACTCACAAGGGAGACGAGGCTGATTGTCTCCCCTGTTATTTGCAACAGCAATAGAACCTCTAGCAACTTTAGATAGGCAAAAATATTATAAGAGGAGTAAAAATTTATAATAATATTAGATTATATGCAGATGATAGATTATTCTGTATATTTGTGAATTGATTTGTATCCTAAATTTATTTGAAGTAAACATTGGGTTGATAGTTAACTATGCAGAATGAACAGGTTGGAATCCTGTTGGGGCATTGCGTGCCCATAAGAAGATTTGTGTCTGTGCAAAATAGAATTGCATAGATGTGTAATGTCAGGATCCAGTAGAGGGCTGCTCTTTCATAACAATGTAGCAGACCCAGCAAAGGGGCCAATGCACAACGAGGCCAAAACAAATTGGGACTGATGGATTCTGGTCTCCAATGTGCATTAGACTCAGGATGCATATTGGGCACCTCTGAAGAGGATTGAGCACTCTTGCCAGTGTCCTCTTACTCATCTTTCTTAGCGCCTGCACTACTCAGTCTCGTGCATACAAATTTATGTTGACTGAAAGATCATACGGTATTCCAGCTGTTGTGTTTAGACTGTCATATAAAACAACAGAAAAAATGGCAACAAATGAATCAGCTCCCTTCCAGCTTTCATTATTTAGGAAGCAAAAGAACTAAAGATCTTAAATGAATTATAATAATAATAATAGATTAAAGTGAAGTTGAAGGAATAGTCTTAACTGAAACTGAATTTATTAGGTAGAATTGCTTTAATTAAAATGAATATACTTCTGAGACTCTTTTTTGTTCAAAACCATGAGAATCAACCCTGATATTTAAAAAATGTATTAAATGACAAAGAAAAAAACTAAGATGTTTATGTCTCTGCAGAGAAAAAAAATTAATTCTGACAAAACAGGTGGATTAGCTGCACCTCATTTATGTACTTATTTTGAAGCTTTTCATCTAACCCAGATGGTGTATCTTATAAGAAGAGGTAGGACACCTACATGGGTATGTATGGAAATGGAAAGATGAACTTAAGGAAATGGTCCAACCAGTTATAAAGCTAACAATACCAATTTTTTTTAAAAAAATCTCTTTTTAAGGAATACAGTTAAAATATGGTATGAATGGACACATACATTAGCTAAAATTTCAGGAAATTTGAGGACTTTTATAAAGTATGGAACAGTACATGTGGCAGAGAAATCAAGCAACTTTATAGCTGGTTATTTAAGGAGAAGTCTCAGATTCGATCTGAGGCTACAATAGCCTGAGAATCTAATATTAAAAAATGAAATCAAAGGCCATTTCCACATGGGGCGAGGGAATTGCCCTGTGCCGGTACTTACCGGACTTCTTGGCTCCACGCTTGGGTCCAAGCTGCTCCACACTGCTCCAGGGATGAAAATGGTGGCTTCCGGTTGGTCGAGACTCTCCGCCAACCGCTGAAGCTTGCCAGCGTAAAGCCTGCCCCGGCAGATCGCAGGCTCGCACTGGTGCGAGCCTGCAAATCTGCACTGGCACGAAGTGGTGCACTCCATTCTTTTGAAAGACCTGTTTCAAGCAGTCTTTCAAAAGCACGCTGGATGACTACTTCAGGTTGTTCCAGGGCGGTTGAGGTGCGGAACTACACTAAGTAGGTCCGACTCAGTCCGCTCTCAGGTGCAGACGTCCTCCCTGGAGGATGCTCTGCACCGTTTCTTTAAGCCCGTGCAGAAATGGCCACAGTATGTTCTACAATGTATTCTTCAGCCCTGTTGAAATTGATGCCAGAAATTATAGGAAAACACACACTGAAAATTATATATAAATGGCACTATACCCCATCAAGAATGAATTAAATTTATTCTATTATGACCCCATTTTGTTGGACGGATTGTAATACATTAGGTATGCTATATTATATGTGCAAAAACAGTTAAGAAGTTTTGGTTGGATGGGATTAACTTCATTACATAAATGGTAGGACAGATAGCAAAATTTTGTGAAAAGTTGCTATTTTCCATCTCTATAGATGATAATGAACACTTAAAAATAAAGAGCTCATAAATATGCTACTGATAGCAGCAAAACAAGAAATTACATGTTGTTGGAATATTGCAAAAGATTTAGGTATGCACAAATGGTTATGTAGAATTTGGCACAGTGCATTAATGGAGATGTTAGCATTCACTGTTAAATCAATAACAGAAAACAGGATGGAAGACAAATTTTGGGCAATAAGGTATCTATTTATTCAGTATATAAATGCAAATACTGAAATAATAGGACGACCAGGGTAAGTCATTCATCTTTGGTGAGACACCTTTTGAAACAGATTTACTTGGAATGTAAATGAGATCTAGAGAAGTAATAAAATTTGAAAAAGAAAAGGATTGGTAAGGTATACTGAACTGTCCACTAGATATAGAAAAGTAATGTGACAATATATCTGGGAAATTTTTTTGGTGTTCTTTATTGACTGATTATTTTTGTAATGATGTAGTCTATTATTTACATTTGTAGGATAATTTTAAAATGAAATAAAAATAATTTTAAAAAATTGTATTGGGGCATAGGAGTCCATCTGGGGAAAAAAATCCAGGTTGAAGAAGGTAATTTTAAAATGAAAGAAAGCACACGTTTGAAGTTGCCAATAATAAAATATAGCCCTGGGGTCAACACTGTTAATCTTCACACCTTTCTATGTAAATCTCATGTTCTGTCCCCAGACTGGCTTGAAATTATGAGTGAACAGTAGCTTAACTACTTAAATACTTTCGTTTGTACATCTGAGTGATAAATGAATGATTTTTTATCAATTGCTAACATGTAACATTAATTAATTTTCAACTCAAGCTCTGGTCATCATCCACTTTGGAACCCTCCATCCTCTACATTCTTAACTGCCACCATGGATATTGACACTTTTACTTGAACAGCTTTAAAAGGAGGAAGCTGAAATATCTCCAGCTTTTAAATAGCTTGGTTGATTAACCACTCTAATAGATGTACAGATGTGTCATCAGTTTAGAAGAAGTTGCCAAGGGAACCTAAGAAAAGAGTTTGCATTAGCATATATGCATCTGTTATCAGACATTGCAGGTTGACCTATTGGGGATCCCATAGTAGCTTGTTCTCATACTTTCTAGATTGGATGTGAGAGGGACCTGTCTGTTTTGTTTATAGCACAGGCAAACCCTGCTTTTAAACATAAAGAACACAAAGAAAATTATTCATGGGCCCTTAAGGCAAGCCCTAGTCTGGAAATGCCAGCTCAAAAGGGACAAAAATAACTTCCTCTAGAAGTGACTTTCTAGCTATTGCTGGAAATCTCATACCAACGGAGGCAATCAATACAGCAGAGAGTAACATTTAAGAACACTCCTATTGTACATGTTGGTTTCTAAGTTCTGCTTGGTGGCAGAACCAGGACTGAGGACCTGGGGCACTGCTAAACAGCTACAAAGTATGGTGCACTGAGGCTGTGATAAACCAAAGGTGAGCAAGAAGGAGGAGGTATGTGTATGTACCACTACAGATTTTCTTCACTTGAAAGTTTTCTTTAATGACAACATCCCCCAGCCACTTTCATCCCAGTTAGCTTTCTGGACCTGTATGTGCCACGCTGCAGCAAAAAGTGGCTCAGATGAGAAAGCAGCAGTAAACCCTACAGAATTTAAATGGCTTGTTTCTAATTTTGGCACTCTCCGCAGTTTCCAGAAGATTCCAGAAGCATAACGTTGGCTCCTGGGCTACAGTTGCCTGCTCTTTGATAGGCCAAGAGGGCAACAAATACCAAAGGAGCAATTATATGTATGTATTCCTATTCCTTTTACAAGGAAGCCTGAATCGAATGGAATATGAAAACCAGTATTTTACTGTCAGAGTTACTGGATGTGAAGAATGTCAGTTATACTTACATATACTCAGCCTTCCCATTATGCAAGATGAAGCAGCCACATCATGCAGCAGAATGAAAGGATGGCAAATGGCACAACCCATCCTTGCCCACATTGTGCATTTGGCACTGCTCTCTAATGAGGGCAGGTGGCAATGGCAGAGATGGAGTGACATAATCATGGGGGATGTAACAGGCACAGACACAAGTGAGATTTCATGTACGTTCAATCATCATTGGACTGGCTTTGTTCCCCCATTCTTTAATTTTTTTCCCCTTATGGACTTTTTTCCCCTTGTATGCCTGCAAAACTTTATGCATTTTATTAATATCTTTAAGTCCTGGTAAACACTCAATCCACCATTTTGACACTGTATTAACAAATGAATTCCTTCTTTCATATGTTGGCATTTAATGTTTGCAAGAAACATATTTATTGCCCCTCAAGCAAACAATTGTATTAATCGAAGAGCAGCCACTGGAAGACAGCAGAAATGAGAAAAGCTTTAGAAACTGCAAATTGAGAAGAAAACCTGAGATGCAATGGGTGGCCCAGTAAGCTAGTAACTAAGAATCCAAATAAGGAAAGATCTACAGGAGAATTGCCTATGAATCTCTGGAGAATCTACAGTTTGGTCCTCTGTATATGGAAGAAAAATTGTGTAACCATTTATATCAGGGATGAGGAATGTGTGGCCCTCTAGATGTTGCTGGACTTCAGTTCCAAGCAACCCCTCACTATATTGGTATGGGCGGACAGGAGTTGCAATCAAACAACATGTGATTTTTTTTTTACTTATTATTGGCCAAACAACATTTTGTCCTATGATTTATATTAAAATATATAATTGTAAACTCCATTACTTCTACTAGACAGCTATTGATCTTCTTCCTCCAAATAATAAATGTCTCAGAGGAGTAATTTTATAACTACAAAGTATCTGTGAATGTACTTTGAATCAGGTCTGGTTGAATCAGTTCAGCAAATCATCGTCCTGTCTGATCAAAATCAGTTTCATAACTATTAAATCACGTTTGTAGATATTCAAGCATACTACCTAGCCTGATGCTAATTCTTTCCTTATGCTTTCACTATGATCCTCATGTGGGTATTCCATACAGTTAAAATAATAATTAGAAAATAAATGGGCATTTCTTATGATGAATGAAATTTTCCCTCTCCTTGCAGAAAAATTATAATCAAAGCTTGAATAACTTAAGAAAGAGAGGAACATCTAAGACTGTGTTCACAATATCGGTGTAATAGTTTGAGAGTGGACCCTGGAGACTTGAGTTTGATTCCCACTCAACTATGGGTAACCAGTGGGTAACCTTGGGCATCACATACTCTCAGCCCCAGAAAACCTAGTGATAGGTTCACCTTATGGTTGCCATAAGCTGAAAACTACTTGAAGGCACACAACAATAATATTTTGCAAGGATCTTTTAAAATGTGGGTTCATATCTTGTTTCTTGATAAGAATCTACATCAATATATTTCAGTTATGATATGCTTTATGTAGGGTTACGCTTCAAATTTGGCCAAACTGAACCAATTCAGGCTGACTGGGAAAAATTCAGGAGATTCTGTGTCAAAACTGGGATCATGAAAAGTGGACCAAATTTGAAAGGATGCAGAAAATATGTCTCAAAAATTGATAATTTCTCATTTATCCCTCCATATGGGAAAAATGACATGATGGAAAAAAAGGGAAAGGAAGGGGTCAAGTGCAATTCTGTGGCAGTCCTAGCTTCTGATCACAACAGATAGTTTTATTAGGGTGATCTGTTCCCAGTGCTTTTATACAGAAATATTGCAGTAATATATTGCAGAATGTTGCTTCAGTGTCATCATCCCCTCTCCACAAATCTGATTTCCATTTCACAAAGCACATTGTACTTACTATTCATATTCTGAAATGGTACAGGTTCCTTAACTAAGGCAACCTTTAAGTTGTATATCATTTTCTTAGCAATTGTCCACAATATAATTTAACAGCATCCTTTTTTGGAAACTCAGAAACTGTAAATATTGCTCTTACAGATAATCGATCCACATATTCATCAGAAACTTGGTAGGTTTGAAGAACCAGATTATGTTTGAACGTGTCATTTTTATTTCCAAGAAATAAAAATAGGTGCTGCACAAAATCCTCTGCACTTTTTTTTATTTTTACTTTAATTTTTATAAAATTAATTACAAATAAAAAAACAGTAAGATATAAAACAATAAAAATATAAATCAATAACAAAAAATTCAACACAACCTTTAACTGCTGTCCCAGTAAAGTAAAACCTGTAAATTGCTTCTCTATTAATTTATATCCCACTGTATCAATTTTTATCACTTCCCACTTATCCCTTTCTGGTTTATTTGGAAATTTAAATATATTTGTCCCTCTGTTTTACAATTACAAATTATAATATTTTAAATTCAACATAAAACATAAATCGTAAATATTTCCTTAACGCAGCCAGACCACCCCAAATACCACATCTCCTATCACTAGTACCCCAATCCAATTCCACTAGGGTAAGTAACTTTCCATTAATGCACTGTCCCATTAATTTAGCAGTTCTTAAAAAAAAAACACTTACAAATTTTTATATAATCACCGTCAGATCATATCTTTTTTGTAGAAAATTTGTTACCAATTCCCATACTGTATCATAAGTGTTCATTGCATCTTTCTGTATTTTGGTAAGTTGGTCATAAATTTTCAATTCGTCAAGTTTGAGTAACCATTCATCTATTTCCGGAGTTTGCAAATTCTTCCAAAGATCCTGCCATATATTCTGGCAGATGTGACCATATACAATATTATTCTCCATCTACCTCTCACCATCAGTTGTTGATTATCTGGAATAATGTTCAGCAGATACCTGGTGTCAATTGTATGTTTATCCCAAGCATTTCTATCGTTTTGTGAAATATTTTTCCAAAACTTTCTTGCTCTATGACACGTCCACCACATATGGAAAAAAGTCCCTTTTCTCTCCTATTACATTTCCAGCAAAGTTTCTTATTGGTATTATACATTTTAGCTAATTTATGTGGACTTAAATACCATTGATAAAGCATCTTTAAATAGTTCTCTTTCAAGTCTTGGGCGAGTAGTAAATTTCTGTGTCCTTTTCCAACTTTTTTGCCAATCTTCGAGTTTAATAGTTTTCTCCCAATATTTTGGGACCATCTAATCATTGTTTGCTTTATTGTTTCCTCCTCCAAGTTTCGGTTCAAAGAAAAGTATAAATCTTAGACGTTAAATGACTTTGATTTTCTAGGATAGCTTTTTCAAAATCATTCATATCTGTTTTTGAAAGGAAGCCTTCAATTTCATATCCATTTTGAACCTCTCTCTCAGTTGCAAGTACAAAAACCACTCAGTGGGAAACCGCTTTCTTCTAATTCTATTCTTGTTTTAAAAATATTAGTGGGTCCTTCAATTATACAATCTTTGTAACAAATCCATTTTTCCTGCTCTGATTTCCATTTTCCAAATAAAGCTTCATGTGGAGAAACCCACTGTGGCATTTTCAAATATGTTTTTATTTTAAATTTTTTCCAAATCAATAATAGGGATCTCCAAATATAATGATTTATAAAATCTCTATCCACTTTATCTTTCCCATACCACAGGTACGCATGCCAACCAAATACATTGTCTGCTCCTTCTAATTTCAGTAATCGCTCATCTTTTAAAGTTATCCATTCCGAAATCCACGTTAAGCATGCTGCCTGATAATACAATTTTAAAGTCCGGGAGAGCACATCCTCCCCTTTCTTTCTTATCCGTTAATACTTTCCAATTAATCCTTGGTCGCTTTCCCTCCCATACAAATTTAGAAATTTCTTTTTGCCAATTCTTAAAACATTTATGATTACTGGAATATTTTGAAATAAGAAATTCATCTTTGGAAGGACATTCATTTTCACAGCCTCTATTCGACCTAATAATGATAGTTTCAGATTTCCCCACGATTTTAGTTCATTTTGGATTTCAGACCAGGTCTTTTTAGTTATTTTCAAACAACTCTGTACAATGTTTCAGACGACACACCCAAATACTTTAGTTTCTTTTCCACTGAGTATCCCTAATTACTATGAGTTCACGTTCTTCAGAAGAATCAATATTTTTAGTAAGCATTTTAGTTTTTTCTATGTTCACCTTTAGACCCATTTCTTTGAATTCCTTTATCTTCCGCCAACCTTTCTATAGATACTTTGGGATCCTCTAAAAAGATAACCAGGTCATCTGTGTCGCTTTAACTTTGTAAACTTGTCCTTTGATCTTAACCCCATTAATCTCCTTATCTTCTCTTAACTCCCTTAAGAAAAACTTCCAAAACAAGTATAAATAACAACGGTGAAATTGGACAACCTTGCCTAGTGCCCTTTTGAATACCAAAAACCTCTGTTCTTTCTCCGTTTATTAACAAGGCGGCTGTTTGATCTTTATATATTTCTTCCATCCATCTATAAGCTTTAAACCACAGTCCATTCGTTTTAAAACTTCTATCATAAAATCCCCATCTCACATTGTCGAACGCTTTTTCAAAAAGTCTATGAAAATCATCGCTAATTTTTTTTCATTATGTTTCTCAAAGTATTCAAGCATATTCATCACCGATCTAATATTATTCCTTAGAAATCTATCTGGAAGAAATCCATTTTGGTCATCATGAACAATATCATTCAGAATTTTTTTTTAATCTATCTGCCAAAATCATAGTAAAGATTTTATAATCAACGTTCAACAATGAGATGGTCTTCAGTTACCCGGATTCTTATGTCCTTTCCTTCTTTAGGAATCAATGTTATATTTGCTTGTTTCCAAGTCTCTGGTACACCAGTTACCATTATTTCACTAAATGTTTTCTGAAGAGGTATTATCAGTTGCTGTTCTAATACTTTATAATACATTGCCGAGAACCCATCAGGACCAGGTGCTTTATTTGATTTTAATTTCTTTATTGCCGCTGATATTTCTGCAATTGTTATAGAAGCATTCAATAAATCTTTCTGTCCTTGCGTTATTTTTGTAAGGTTTCTTGTATTTAAGTACTGATGCAATTGAAATATCCGAACATTAGAAACAGGCATCTGTTTATATAATTTTGCATAATATTTCAAGAACTCATTTTGAATAGAGGTCTGCTCTGTTATTCTCTTCTCACCGATGTTAAATCTCTGTTATTTGTCTTCTCTCTATCTCCTTTCTCAATTTATATGCTAACCATTTTCCTGATTTGTTAGCTGATTCAAAGTGTTTCTGCTTAATTCTTCTCAACTTTTTCTCTGAATCATATATATTTTCTCTTCTTTCTAAGCCATCTTGTAAAAATTTAATCTGATTTGGCAAGTCTCTGTTCAATGGATCATTTCTTAAAGCCTCTTCTTTTTGTTGTATATTGACTTCTAGTTCAGCATACCTCTGTTGCCTCTTCTTCTTCCATTCTGTTCCCCATTTAATTAAATAACCTCTTATGACAGCTTTACTGGCATCCCAGATTCATTTCATTTTAGCCTCAGAGTGCATATTTTCTTCAAAGTAATATTCCAGCTCTTTTTTGATTCGAATCAAGTAATCTTCGTTCTAAGATGCTGGATTCAGTTTCCAATTCCAGCCTTTTCTTTGATACAATTGAAGTTTAGTTGTATTAAATTATGATCCTATATAAATTTTTGTATATATCCATGAAGTCTTTTATAAGTTTATGTAAATGTATAGAGATCAGAAACATAGCAATCCTAGACATGGATTTATGTGGTTCCGAATAAAAAGTATAACCCTTGGAATCTCCATACTTGTATCTCCACACGTCCAATAATGCAAAATTATTCATAGTATTAAAGAAGCTTTTTGGAAGTTTGCCTTGAGATTTTTAATTGACTTAGACGACGCTCTGTCCCCTTCTCTGGGTTTAAAACCACATTAAAAGTCCCATTAGAAGAATATTCCGTTGATCTCTCTCCTGAGTATATGCAAGCAATTCTTTTTCTAATGTTTCAAAAAATTTGTCCTTATTGTTGATGGGAGTATATATACCAACAGCTAAAATTTTCTTGTATTTAAAAAGTCAATCTCAACGCCAATATAATGGCCATTATTATCCACAAAGACCCCTTCACAATTAAATTTCAAGTTTACATACAGAGCCACGCCACGTTTTTTCTTTTGAAAGGTAGAAGCATATAATTTTCCCCAACTTCGGGTTTCTCAAGTATTTTATATCTTTTTCTCTCATTCTAGTCTTGTAAACAAACCAGGTCTGCTTTCTTTTTCCAACAAATGAAATATTTGCCTCCTCTTGTAAGCCGAATTAACACCTTTAATGTTCCAAGATTGTATATTTATCACCATCCTTCTTTTTTTTCTTTCTTCTTCCTTCCTTCTTCTTTTTTTCTTTCCTCTTCTTTTTATTTCAAAGTCAGTCTTTACTCATCAGTTCCCTTCAAATCTGCAATATTCTCCAATTCCCTCTCCTTTTTTTTTAGCTTTCTCTTCAACAGTATCTTCTATTTCTCCTTTCTTCTTTGTCCAGTCTCTGCCCAATCTCATCTCCTTCTTCTTCGTCTGGGGTCTGTTCAGCATCTTTCTCAATCCTATTACCTTTCATGGCTATATTTTCTTGTCCTGAAAATTCTTTTGGTGGTTGTTCAGATTGTTCAGTATCAAAAAAGTCTTTTTTTTTTATTTTTTCATACATTTTCTTAGCTTTGTCAATATTAGTAATCTTATACCACCTCTGTCTGTAGTATATAGAAACTCCTTCAGTCCGTTCCCACCCAAATTTATATTGCATCTCTGAGTAACGTGTAAGAAATTTATATTCTTGTCTACTTTTAATCACTGCAAAATACATCCTTAAAAATTTTAATTTCATTATTCTCAATCATTAGCTTATATCTTTCAATTTTTTTGGAGCACTTTATCTCTGGTCCTTACTTTAGTAACAGACTATTACATCTCTTGCCCACTTTTTCTCCCTAGCCAATTTCGAGTTTAATCTGAAAATTCTATCAATGTCTGCTTCAAACTTTTCTTCTGTAGTGTCTATGTACGCCGCCAGAGACTGGTATGACCCTCTGATAAAGACTATCTTCCGTCAATTCCATTAAACCTCTCAATTTCAGACATCTGTCTCGGTAACGGAATTCATGCATTTTAATTAACATTTCCTGTTGTTGTTGCATGGATTTGGTTATTTTTTTGTTCAGAATGCAATTGCCTTGTTTTAGTGTGAAACTTAGTTCTATGTCCTCTTTTATTTCTGAAATGTCTTTATGAACCTTTTGTATTTTTTTATTTATAGAATCCATTTCTCTTTTTTATTTCTCTTTTTATTTCTGCTCTCATTTTTTTCATTTCATTTCTGATATCCTGCCTAATCTCCTGCTTTATATCATCTCTTAGATTTTTAATTTCTTGCAACAAAATTGATAGATCAGGTTGAGCTGTTGGCTTGGTGCCATAGGTGATATTTCTCCTGATCCTCTTCTTGCTGTGGCCATCTGTGACAATTTTGCTTCAGCTTGTAAGGTTGCTTTCCTCTTGACTGTCGTGTAACTTATCTTACTCTCTTTCAATATTCTTCAATGTTCTTACAATAATACAACAATAGAACAATATGACAGCAAACAGTTATAGCAATATAACCCCAAACAATTTGTAATAACACCTACAAATCTGTTTTGATTTCAATAACAGACCTATAATAATTGTAAATCAGCAATGTCAGTGTCAAATACTAAATTCACCTTATATAACTACATATAACTATATCTAAATTCAGAATTAAAATAACACAAAACAGAAATCTCTATTATCTTCCTAGTAAACACCACCACAAAAAACCTTACTTTATATTTACCTTATACTTAAGTATGATTATACATATAAACTTATCAATATACCAGCCTCTCTATGAAAAGTCAACAATTAATGAGACCAGCTGCTCTTAAAAAAGAAAAAGAGAGAGAGGGAGAGAGAGAGAGACTTGTACTCCAGTCCTGCAATCCGTCTCTCTGGCCTTATCTTATCATTATGTTTACCCGTTCACTGCTGCACTGCGGCTCCAATATTCCCAATTATTCCCAATTTTTATTATCACTTAAATAAGTACTGCAATTTAAATTCAGGTATAAAATTATTCCGTTATCAACCAATCCGGAGACTTCAGTACGCTTCTCAAGTCACGCTGATTACAGAAAATGCTCCTAGAAATGTCTATCTTTTTGCTTCTTGCTTCAGCGAGCTCCGCTCTACCTGTAGCGAGCTCAAGCCTAAATCCCAGGTCTGTATCTCCACTTTGCTTCCTTACCAAGTTTAATTCGACCCAACACTTTTAAATAATTCCTTTGCACTGTTTTAAATGCAAAAAGTCAGAAAAACAATCTAATTTCCAGTCAGATTTTCCACATAAGGTTTAAATCCAAATCCAAGTCCTCTGATACCTCTATTTCGCTCCCTTTACCTTTTTCTTCAGCTCTCTTCAGCCCCGCGTCAAAACGATTCGTGTACCATTCGCAGCCATTCACAGCCCGGTCAAACAAAGACAACCATGACAATCTCATCAAAAAATGTTACAGACAAACAGCAACAACAAAAAATTCTTCTTGATCTTCGTGATTCTTCAGACAGTTACAGAGAAAGAGTTCTCACGTAAGCGAGCTCCGACACAACACCAACCTTCCAATCCAAAGTCTCTTCACGTATGAGCTCAAGCCGAAAAAAAAGGTCGCCATACTGTTTGCAGTGTAAATAAAGAAAAGTTTCATACTTCACTCGTCAGGTGATCTCTTTCCAGCAGAGGTTCCAACCATCCAGGGAGAAGCTCTTCTTATTAGTATTTTTCAAAAGTAAGATTCTTTTAAAAAAGCTTTTGACTGCGGTCGCGCTGAGAAAAACTCAGCGATCAGAAGCAGCTGTGGTTGCTCAACGACCCCTCATCCACTGCCGCGATCTGCTGTTTCTGATCAGAGACAGCTAGAGAGATGGGGTCTCCGGCGAGCCCCTCAGTACCCCTTTTCCCGGAGGGGTAGTCGGCTGGAAATCTCCCAGTCATCCACCTCTGATGGTGCCGGGTGACAGACGATCGTCACTCCGACACCGACCTCCGCCACCATGAAGCCGGAAGTCCTCAAAATCCTCTGCACTTTTAACTGCAATTTGGTTTCTATAATTTCCTTGTTATTGTGCTTTCCATTTCATCCATTTCTGACAAACGGAAAAAAAAAAGATTATAGCCATTTGTAAATTTCCAGTAATAAGCTATGGGAGACACAAAGACCGGAATTTTTGGATCAAGATTCTGATTTGGACATTAGCTAAACTAGGAAGCCTCTGAATTTGTGCAAGCTGAATTTTGCTTCTTTCTAAATAGCTGAATTGGAGTACAAACAGATCCTGTGGTTAGTGCGGAGTCCTAGCTTTCAGCTTTGTTGTTGTCATGTTTTATGCCTAAAGTTAGGTACAGACTTAAAAGGTAACTGAAGATTTTGCAACCCCCAGCCCTTTGTGGAATCAATGTGATTGTGAAAAGGGTAAATGTTTACAAGCCAAGTTTACAATGTTTACAAGCCATTTCCTGAGGAGAGAGCAGAAGGTAGGCTGCGTCTGAGAAGACATCTTGATGGGTGTCTTTTCCAGGCTTCTGGGGCTGTGTTTGATTGTTGTTTATTTGTCTGTTTTCTCTGGCACAGTTCAACTGACTAGTTAGGGGAGGAGCTAGCAGCTGTTAGTCCTAGCTGACTGACTGACGAGCTGGGGAGGAGCTAGCAGCTCTTTATCTCTGCTACCAGTGGACCGCGCCTTTGGCGCATGCACTTTCACTTTACTACCTAACCTTAGCAAGAATTAATTGCTCTTCCTTGAACCCATCCAGACTCAATCTGCCTTCCCACAACATCTAGGTAGGGTTGGAACTTGAGGGAGTACCTTATAACCACTATAGAATTGCACTCTCTCCCTTGATAGGTTGACAGTAAGAACTTGGCAAACAGGAGGTTGACATAAATTTTCCCAGGGGACTTTGAAGGCAAAGCCCAGTTCTACCTTTTTCAACTGAACTATCTAAACTATCAGGTATGGAGGGGGAGGGAGCTGCTGCAGTCACCTGCCACAGCTGTCGCATGTTTCTTTTCCTGCCACAAGACGTCCTTGGGTACACCTGCAGCAAACGCAAGCTGGTCGCTCTCTTAGAGGAGAAGTTTCAACAGCTGGAGGCATGCATTTCAAATCTTTGCATTATTAGGCAGGGAGAGAAGTTCTTGGATAAGGCTGAGAGGATCTTTTTGAAGACGGAATGCACGGAGGAGCTAGTGGACAAAGAAGCCGGTTTACGAAACAGGGAGATGGACACTTGGAGAAACGTGACACGCAGGAGTAGAAAGTCAAGGTGTCATACGGAGACTCTCGAGCTACAGAATTGCTTCCAAGTTCTTGACTTTAGCTTTTTCTGCATTTTATATTTAAAATGGGGTGGCACGTCCTGCAACGAGGACATTTACACTTTGGGGCGAACTGGGTCTGGACTACTTAATGTTTGTCCGGACTTCAGCCCACTCCGGAACAGCCAGAACTGGTGGCTCCTCATGCTATTGAAAGACCAATTAAAAGAGGACTTTCAATAGCCCGGCACGCCTGTCTGTCGCTGCTCTAGGTGTAGATTTGCAGGCTCACGCCAGCGTGAGGCTGCAGATCTTCTGGGGGTGGGCTTCCCTCTGGAGAGCATCTCCAGTTGGTGGAGAGCCTCCGCCAACCGGAAGCCTCCATTTTCGTCTCTGGAGAGTGTGTAGCGCAGGCGCGCACTGCTCCGGATCGTCGTAGATCATCGGGGAGAGCGTGCCAGTCCAGTGAGTAACGGACTGCCCCGTTTCCCCCTCAAAGTGCAGAAAAGCCCTTTATTAATGAGAAAGTGGAACAGCAGGAAGAGGTCATGGAACATCATCTGGAGGAAATCCAACATCAACAACAGGAACCCCAACACCAGCAGAACAGCATCCAACAGTATCAGCACCAACACTCTCAGCACGAACAGAAAGTTCAGGGGGCCATGAGGGAATCTGCTCATCGAGTAACCCCGGACAAGCCTCAGAGGAAATGAGTTCTAGTGGTTGGGGACTCTTTGCTGAGAGGAACGGAACCGATCATTTGCAACCCGGATAGAATCAATCGTGAGGTGTGCTGTCTCCCTGGGGCCAAAATCAGTGACATAACAGAGAGGCTAACGAGATTGGTCAAGTTCACTGACTGTAAACCCCTCGTTTTGGTTCACGTTGGAACTAATGACACGGCGAGGCACAGCTTTCACTTCATTACGAAGCATTATGAGTTTATGGGTAGGAAGCTGAAGGACCTTTGTGCGCAGGTTGTCATTTCATCTCTTCTCCTGGTGGAAGGACATGGCCCACGAAGGGAAAGAAGAATAGTGGAGATCAACAACTGGCTCCGAAGATTGTGCCACTGGGAACAATTTGGATTTTTGGATCATGGCCTCCATTTCCATGAAGATGATCTTCTGGCAAGGGATGGCCTGCACCTTACAACCGTCGGCCATAACTTTTTTGCCAACAGTTTAGCAAAATGGATCAGAAGATCTTTAAACTGAGTTTGACTGGGGAGGGGGACAGTATTATTCTGCGTAAGGATTCAGTGAGTACTGTGAAAAATAGCCCAAA
>CAOKZL010004589.1:0-22993 GCA_948472985.1 Iguana delicatissima | reverse complement strand
TGTAGAATAGGGAGATAACTAGGCAATTGACAGTTGTTCCCAAGTATCCTTTACTCAGGTACAGAGCATGGACTCCTTGGTATTCTGAAGAGCTCAGTGAATCATTTGGGCAAACAACTAAAACAATAGGTGAGAAAGACTTATGATGAATCCAACTGAGCATGAGATAAGACCCATTTTAGAACTTACTTTGCAGGAGTGAGGGCAACAAAGAAACAATTATATCAGCTCAGTCTTGTCCAGTGCAGTTGTTTCAGGCAGTTAAAGGGCTATTACATCCTAGATCTCAGACAGCTAAGGAAGACCCCTTAGAAAAACATTGTGTCAAATTTGCTGAATACCTTGTGGAAACAATTGCTTAGATTCATTCTAACTTCAACTCCACAATGAAGGTAGAGTTTGGGGAAGCAACTGAGGCATGTTCTTGTTCAGTTCTGATGGGTGAGTTTCAGTTTGATGTGGACAAGTTATCTGAAGAAGTGAGGCCAACCACTTTTGTCTATTAGACCCATGTCCATCCTGACTAAATACAGCTGTCAGAGGAGAACCAACCAATTGGGGGATGGTTGTTGTAAGCGATTCTTTGAAAGAGGACTGTGTTCCAAACTCTCTAAAAGAAGCAATTGTGAGACTTTTGTTGAAAAAAACTTCATTGGACTCCACCTCTTAGGTAACTATTAGCTAGTCTCTAATATCCCCTGTCTAAATAAGGTCTTAGTGCAGGTGGTGGCAACACAACCAGAGGCTTTCTTGAATGAAATGGATTAACTGGATCCATTCCAATCTGGGGTCAGGCCTGGTTATGAGAAAGAAACAGTCCTGGTCACCTTGCTGGATAACTTACACCAGGAGCTGGACAGGGGGAGTTTGTCCCTTTTGACCTTTGAATGGCATTTGACACTATTGACCATGATATTCTTCTGGATTGTTTGTCCGATATGGGACTTGAGGGCATTGTCTTGTGGTGTTTCTGGTCTTTCTTGGCTGAATCTTCCCCAGGTGGTGCTGGGGGACTGTTGTTTAGCCTTTCGGCTGTTAGCCTGTGTGGTGCTGTCTTCTAGGTATTTTAACATCTACATGAAGCTGCTGGGAGAGGTCATTTGGAGCTTTGGAGTTGGATGTACTCAGTATATTGATGATACCAAACACTTTCTCCCCTTTACAACTTATAACAAGGAGGCTGTGGTGGTACTGAATCATTATCTGTTTCAGTAAAAACTGGATGTGGGTGTATAGACTGAGGCTTAATCCAGACAAGACAGAAGTCCTGCTGGTCAGTAGGAAAATGAACCTGGGATTGGGAACACAGCATATTCTGGATGGGGTTTTACTCCCTCTGAAAGATCAGGTTCATAGCTTAAGGATGCTCTTGGGCCCAGTGCTGCTCCCAGAAAGCCAAGTTGTTGTTCCAGGAGTACTTTTGTTCAACTTTAGCTGGTGCACCAGCTATGCCCTTGCTTGGGGAAGGCAGATCTGACCATAGTGGTTTATGCCTTAGTTACCTCCCAGTTAGACTACTGTAATGTGCTTTACATGGGGCTGCCCTTCAAAAGTGGTTGGAAGCTGCCACTAGTGCAAAATACAGCAGCCACTCTAGTGCCAGATATGAATTTTAGAGACCTTCAACACCAGTCTTGCAAGTATTACACTGCTTTTCAATTTGCTTCTGAGCTCCATGCAAGGTGCTGGTATTGAGCTGCCAAGCCCTAAATGACCTGGAATCATCTGAAAGACCACTTCCTCTCATATGAGCCTGGAAGAAATTTGAGATCTTCAGAAGAGGTCCTGTTACATCATGAAGTTAGGTTTCTCTGTAGCAGTACGTCAACTGTGGAACTCCCTACTGTCACTGTTGTTATTGTGGTTGTGGTTGTGGTTGTCATTCTTCTTCTTCTTCTTCCTCCTCCTCCTCTTCCTCTTCCTTTTCCTCTTCCTCTTCTTCACTGATAGCAGCTTCCACTGCGTATTGAGCCAAGCCTTGTTTGAGGCCAACTGGAAATGTCTCACCCATGTGGCACTTTGATTCCACAGCCAACATATAAACTCAACTGAAAGCGCTCAAAGTTTAAAATAAGGACATAAAGTTGAAAAGATCTTTTTTTACTCAATGAAGGTAAATTTTACTCTACTCTTTTTAATATCTTCTTGAAATTTGACAATCTATATCAGGAATGAACAACACATATTCCTTGGGCCACATACAACCCAAGGCCATTTTTGTGGCCTTCCAAGTGTTCCCAGAAGAAGCAAAAAGGTGCCACTTCTCATTTATTGCTGTAAAAGAGAACATTCTGCTTTGAAACAGCTTGTGTGCATTGTTCTGAAGCTTATTAAGGCTTCTGGAACCTTCTTGGAAGGGCAAATTGGCCTCCAAAACAATATGAATACTCCCTATCCACCTTGTTATAAAGGAAAGGTCCTCCCCCCACCAGATCATGGAGGGGTGGCAATGCCATCCCTCAGCTCCTAGATATTGCCTACTTCTTGATCAGTATGATGCTAACCAGTGTCCCACATACATACAGTTTCTATCAAACTGTTTTCTCCAGTGCTTAACTCATCTGGAGTAAAAATGTTACACCCAGTAACAGTAATAACTGGAACTAATTTATAATTTATGAATTCTAAATAAAATTCAAACTCAAATCCATATGCTGTTATAATTAAGACTCTTTTTTCAGTGAAGGGAGGGGATCTATTTCTTTGAGTCCATTCAAGAACACAGCAGGAGGATGTTATCCAAAGTCTCTTTCTGCATTTTTCTTCCACAGGAATCCTATTTTCCATCTGGCCAAGCCACCATCCTTATTTCATAATGTTGCTTATGAATGTTGTGAGCTGCCTTGATACCATATGGGGAAAAGTGGGACAGAAATGGTATTAAACAATTGTTCAACAATTGTTAAGTCAGTTGTTTAAGAGATTTCTGCTTCCCTTCCACGTTGCACTTATGAATGGTGCAAAGCTGAATGAAAGTAGAGATCTCACAGAACTATTAAAATAATAGTTCAACAGTTTTCCCTAGGTAAAATACAACAACTTTTTTTATTGCACACTTCGTTTCCATGGCTTTTCTCTGCCTCTCATCATCCACAGTTGAGCTTCTCACTATAGTGGCCACTTATACATCACCAGGAAGAAAGATTTATTGTTTTTATTTGCCTTCAAGTCATCCTCAAGTTATGGCAACCCTATCCTAGTGTTTTCTTGGCAAGAATGACTTAAAGTGGGCTTTGCCTTTGCCTTCCTCTAAGGCTGAGTGGGTGAGGCTTGCTCAAGGTCATCCAGTGGGTTTACATGGCTGAACAGGGATTCAAATCCTGGTCTCTTGCAGACCTAATCTAACACTCAAGCCACTATACCACCTTTGTTCTTCATATGGTATAGTATCTGAGTGTTTAAGTACTGTGGAATATTCTTGATTCTATAGCCACCCCATGAACATAAGCACTTTTATGCCACGCGATACATTCTACTTCACATTGGGGGTCAGATTATCTCCTGATTATCAGCCCAGAACCTGAGTTGGGCGGCTCTTGAAAGGGGAAGGTACCCTTGGACTCCAGCTTCTATCAGACCAGTTAGCATGGCTAATGGTCAGGGAGGACAGCGACTGGAACCTAACAACATCTGGAAGGCCAAAAATTCCCTATTGCTCCAATGGGTGACTATCCTCTGTAGGGTAAGACGCATGGCCACCCTACCTCTCGCTTTCAGTCAAACATACACACATGCAAACAAATCCTCAAATTTATCCCAACTGCATGATACCACTTATCAGGTACTACCTTGCATTCAAGGCTTTTGTGGCCTAGGATTCCAAATATGAGTGCAAAGGAGGTAGTAACATGATGGCAGAGGCCACAGAATGTAGTATCCTGAGAACTGTAGTTTTCGTTTTCTTACTAGTCAGAATTTGGAAAAGGTGTGGTGGGAGAGAGGATATTTGTTTGTTTAGTTTGGACTAGAGCTCTCAATATTCTTCAGCTACATGACCATTGTGGATTGTATGGTATGGAAATGTGTCATCCAAAATATATATATATACACACACACACACATATCTTTCAAAGGTCTGCTACAAGCTCATATTCCATGCTGCCAGTCTGTGATCCTTTAGTTCAGAGTTTGGCAAGTTAATTGCTGGCCTTTCTGCATCCCATATGGCTAGCAGCAAGGCTCACTTTTGGATTCTGGGAGCTGTGGTCCAATGAAGTTCCTTTGCTAAGAGCTGCTTTAGCTATAGGTGGCAACAATGACAGCAGGGAGGCATATCTAGGGTAGGGCAACTGGGGTGCATGCCCTGAGTGCCAAAGCCAGGGGGGCACAAAAAAGCTGACCCCCCACTCTCCCACTCGAACCTGGCCCACTACCCTCACCACTCCCACCAGGGTGCTTCCTGGCCCAGTGCAGGGGTGGTGGTCACAGCAATAGCACCCAGGGGCTCAACTTCCACATTTGTCCTAGGCACTGTTGAGCCTAGATGTGCTACTGGTAGGGACTTCATAGAGATTCATCACATCTTTGCTGCATTTTGAATAGCAAACGGGAAAGAACTATTGAGAAGATTTCAAATTTAGACATAATATAGCAGGGAAAGAGTTCTTCACCACCTTCCTCACTCCGATTTCTTTATTACTTCCCTAATCAAAACCAGTCTGTCTTGAAGTTTTTACATCTTTTGATTTAATTTTTAAAAATACAAAAAAAAAAGGGTACAGTAGATTATTAGGGTGCCATTGCATACTTTTATCTGTACTAGTTAGTCCTTAAGCTTTCTTTCACGCAATGTATGTCAAAGACTACCTTCTTTCTCCCAATTGCCTTTCTTAAGTTGATCCAAAGCTCCAGTTGCCACAATTTCCTCACACACACATTTTCCTTGCTCTTTCTGGGAATCTACTTGAGGACAAGCATTTACTTATTTTACTTGCTTGTATGTTTTGTTTTATTTGATGTCGTTTTTAATTCTTCCCCAGAAGGCTGAAAGCTGGTTTAGATATTTTGCTTAACGGCTATGAGGGTAATTCAGATTTATGGCATTAGAGAAAGAAGAGTGCATTGGTCGAGAATAGGATCCCCCTCCAAAGAATTTTAACATTTTTTAAAAGGCCACTGTAACCTAGTAGCATTCAACCATAATTGTTTCCTATTTTTTTATAAATTATAGTGTTTTAAATAGAACTGTGTAGAAATACATTTGTGGAATTGGACATCTGCACTAGGAAAAGTAGCTTTTCCTGCTTTCATGTTGGTGAAGCAGAAATGACAGAGACATCAACAATTGAGGAGAGGGCAAATGTGTGGCCCACCAGATGTTATTGGACTGCAGCTCCCATCAATCATAGCCACTGTAACCAATTTTAAGGGATGATGAGCAGCCTCAAACATTTGGATGGCCATTGGATTTTGACAAGGAATAGTTGTATTGCTTTTTTAAAAATTGCAGAGAAATCATTAAACAGTAGACTCAACATCCTACAGCAAAAGAACTCTCTCCCAACAGCCTCCCTCACTCCAAACAATTTTTTTCATATAAAAGCCAAACCAAACAATTGGCCATTATACAAAAACTGTTGAACCTTCCTGAAATGTATCCTGCTTGTAAGCAAAGAGTTCTTAAAACTCACTCTTACAGAACTTTTCCAAATTTGCTTGAGGGTGTTGCATGCAAATAAATAAAACAGTAGCCAAACCATCACAAATTTCGGTTTGTACACAAACTACTTTCAGCCTTTAAATTGTTTTTTCCATTAGTGTGAGCTTTCAAGTCCTATTCATTCTTACTGATATTAAATAATATTTAAGTGATGGTTGTCTGGTGTTACTAAACAGCTACACATTATTCAGCTTTAGAAAAGTGAAGCAGGTCCAGATCAGAGTGTGGAAAACTTTTTTTTTCTACTACAATTTTTAGAATCCTCCATCCATGTTAGTTGTAGGATTCTGGGCCAATTAAAAAAAAATATTTCCAAGCACTGATCCAGCCATTGACTCCTGCAAATGGAAGGTCTGCTTTCCTCTACAGAAGCCTTCTGATCCAGCAAAACAATCCTCCTGGTAAAAGAAGGTGAGAAGGAGATACCCTCTACAAACAGGATCCTGCATCCACTGGAAGTATCCTACAGGAGATGGGAGTTGGGAAAGCCAGAGGAGAAGGCAAAAAGGGGTCTTGGGGAAGGGAGAATAAATTGTCTATCCTCCTCTTTATCTACCAACAGGAGTGTTACCATCAGTAGAAGTCAATTCTAGAATCAGCTAGAATCCTGTTAGTGATATACGTCTTTTAGTGATCATTGAAGAAGGACGTATTTACTGTCTCTAATAAACTCATGCAAGCAGAACCTACTCTTTCCCGCCATTCCCTCTTGGCTGTTTAATGGCAAGGAGAGGGCAGGGATGGCCAAACATTGTCCAGAGTACAACCTGATATGCAAAGATGGCATCATTTTCTTGGACCTTTGGAAGATCTCCAGGAGATCCTAAAGGATACTATCTTCTTAGTGCATCTGGCTGTAGAAAGTAGCTGGAAGTTACCATTCCCTGTCCTCTCCAGACCATTGAATTGCCATGAGGTGTGGGTTGGCAGCAGGTTCTTGCATGAAAGAAGAAATAGATACCTCCTTCGTCAATGATGACAGCTAAGCTCTTGGCCATTGTAATTTGACAGATAAATTTAGATCAGCTTTGTCTAATCCATGCACATTTACCAACATCACACTTCTCAGGCCAAGATCCTATCTGATGCTGGCAGAGCATAAAGCACAAAGCTCTGCCAGACTGTTTAGAAGTCCAGAGGATGACACTTGCTCCCTTCCTAGCTGTATAATCACAGCCAGATGGCTTCCAGACATATTCATGAAGCCATTCAATACCCAGAGGACAGAGCTGCACCCAGGAGACATGAGCATGAGGGAGCCAATGTTCAACGGAGAAGAAAGGAGCAGCTTGCACCCTTCTGGACCTTTAGGAAGCTGAAGTCTGCTCCTTTCTTACCTCCAGGTTGAAGTTCCATCCCTCAGGTCATGACTGGGCATGGGACTAAGCTCCAACATCAGCTGGATGCTGCTACTACACAAGATAGTACTGAATACCTCCTAGCACACAAACCTGAAAGTGTACTTATGCTGTTTTAACAAGGGATTATGTCACAGTAAGTACTTTTTCAGTTATGCCAACATAAACCATCAAGAGGATTCTAACCTGAGTTACTAAGGCTGAGTTTGGGTATCTTCTGCATGTCTATCCATCTCATTGTGTTTAGTGAAATGTTTTCCCATGTAACTATAAAAAGACTTAAAACTTTGTAGCGCAATGGTTTGTGTGTCTACATAAATGTAAATCTCATTCATTTCTACAACACTTACTGCATTACAGGATTTTTTGTCTTAACATATAAGCAGATTGAAGTGGCATCCTGGGGTAAAACAATGGTGAAACAAACAAGAAAATGCAGATCTTTTGTCAGACTCCTGCCTTAGGATCTCACAACAACAAAGGGAAACATGTAGCCCAACTAATAAACTTTAAAATTGAAGTGAAATTAATCTGGAGACATTCATGTAGATACTTTGCCACTGAAATCAATACAACTTGCACTCCCATGTTTACTGAGAAGTCTGTCCCATTGGCTCCGTTTAGTGGTTTTCACCTCCTCAATTAGTATGCTGAAAAAGGCAACTTCAGAGGAACTTCACTTTGCTCCAAAAATAATTAAAGCATTAAACATTCCATCATAAAACTTCTTCCAGACGGGTGAGGCATTTTAAATCTTTTCTTTAAAAAAATAAATAAATTGCAACCAGGCACTCTTCACTGGTTGGAGCCAGGGACTACAGGTTGCTTGTGAACTGGTATGGGGCAATTGAGAATCAAATGGGTTCTAAGAATAGAGAGGTATGTGGTGCTACAATGACCTATAATAGCCACAGTATTTCCAAAGGAAACTTCAGTTATTAAGCATAGTTCCAGAAGGGTCAGCTGGTTTGCATAAAGATGAATTTGAGCTGAGGGGAGTGCAAATTGCCACGCACATTCTCTTTCCTCATCTCTCCGACACACACACACACACACTCTCACACACACACACACACACACACATACATACACACACACTCACTTTTTCTCAGAAAAGCGGACATCTTCACATTAGGGATTTCTGAAAACACCACTTTCCCACGGCCTCAAATAGCCTCTACAGGTTTGAAACAAATTTACAAACAACTTTTGCCCCTTCTTTCCAACACAGAAGTTCTCTGTTAAAAACTTCAGAGAGAGGCAAACAAATGAAAAAAAAAAATCATGACATTCTATCAGTGATGAAAAGTAAACCAAGCTGTCAGTGGGAATATAGGTTTTCTTTGGAGAGGAGTAAAGAAAACCCTACTGTCTGTCAAGCAAGTAGCTTACTTTTGTCTACCTCAGTCATAAATAAATTCAATATACACCAAAGCCTCCTCTCTAATAACCTAATGAAAATCAGACACTTCTAGAATCTCCCTTTGTTCTGGCTGCTATCGCTGTTAATTAACTAATGGTAGCAAGACTTATAAACAAATAATAGCATTCAGTTAAGTAGTACGCAGATTATAGGGAAAAGCTGGAGGGAGCTTAATCACATCCATAGACTCCAGCTCTCATCAGACTTTGAAAATCTTATTCTGGACTACAGCTTGCAGAATCCCCCAGCCAATATGGTCGTTAGTCACATTGTCTAAGGAATTCTGGGTGTTGTAATCCAAATCATAATTTTTCCAAGGTCCATCCTTGACTACTCCAAATTTTAGCAATGCTGTATTCTGACATCTGACATGTTTCTCAAGGTTTTGCTCCATAGGAGGTACTCCTATGGAGCAAAACCTTGAGAAACATGGATCCCAAGGTCCCATCACAAAATGTAAAGAGACTGGAATTCTGCCATCCCTTGCATTTGAAGTGAGTGTGGACCCAGATAGGCAGTCTAAGTAAACAAAGCAGTGGAGAACAGACTGTCCCCTTCAATCAGCCACAGAGCTACAAGAGAAAAATATGGTGGAGAGATCCAGGCAAGATGATGGAAGAAGAGTCATGGTCCTCTGGAAGCCCCACCCTCTCAAGCTGACAGCTTGTGTGCATTCATGGACTTGGTACTAAGCCAGGGCACACAGATTTCAGCAGGTGGCTAGGAATACATTTGCACAGAAAGACTAACATGCCAGTAGAGCCTGTCTCAGAGATGTTAGATGACACATGTCTTGATTACATCTCATCTAAACTACTGGAATGAAATGCATACATTTAGATACTGTTTAGAAACTTCAGCCATGGGAGGTAGATAGATGGCAATATTATATTTTGGAATATGTAATGTTCAATAATGTTTTATTTTAGAAAGAGGAATCGGGTATATGGGTCAGTCAAAAGGAGGTGATTGGCTAAGGAAGTGAAACAAACTAAAAGAAACAGTCAAAGGAAGAGGTACAAAATTATAAAAGATACAATTAATATGATTTTCCATATTAAAGAAAAGGGGTTTTAAATAAAAATTAACTTTTTTCCCTTGGGGGATGGGGAGGGAGAGAAGGAAAGGTTCTAATAGTAATATATTTATTGGGAGAATTAATTTATTAGTTATAGATGACACACTAATTGTTTTGTATTAATTGCTGGATTTTTTTTTTGTAGGTATATCAGTGTTAATCATGCCAATAAAAAAAATTGACAATTAGGAAAAAAAAACTTTAGACAGTCCAAAATGCTACAGCTACACTGCTAATTACAGGGAACATACAATTCCCACGTTGAAACAGCTTTGCCGCTACCAGTTTATCTTGAAGTACAACTCCAAGTGCCAGCTTTGACCTATAAAGTCCTATGGGCTTGGGGCCAGACTATCCAGAAGACCATACAATTACTTATGAACCAGACAGTGTCTTTAGATCCTTAGGGAAGGATATTGTCTCAGTCCCATCACCATCACAGAGACATTCAGTGAGAACACTGGAAAGAGCTTTCCACCTTTCATTGACAAGTAAAGACCTTTTTATTTAAGTAGGCATTTGACAAATAATTGGCTGTGCAGAAAGGTCTTTTGATGGGGGGATGCTGTATATTTTATCTTTATTGTAATGATTTAAAAATGATGTTATACTTTTTAAATAGATTGAGTTTAATTATGATATCTTGTTTAGTTTTAACTTTCTTATCATGTTTTGAGCTCCTTCTTGTTTCAACTTTTTATAAGCTGTTTTATTGGGAGAAAGGCGAAATGTGAAGTACATTGATAAATAAGTAAACAGGCAACACCTTCCAAACTAGTAGCTGTGGAGAGCCCATCACAAAAAAACGAGGGTTGTTCCTCTAGCTGCCCCCCAACACACAAACACACACAATTGAATCACAGCAGTTGTACCATCCTAATTTACAGCAAGAACTCACAGTACTTCAACTGCTAGAAAAACTTCTTGGCCTTAATTGAGCTTGTATTGTGCACTGGACCCAGATGGCACAGTTTCAGGGTTAGCCTATACTATTTTGGACAAGTACTGAAGAAATGAAAAGGCTAGTATGCCAGATCTGAATGTTTGCAATTTGTCTGAAATTTTTCACACTAATACTAGATGCTCCTGAAGGTTCAGCTGGGTGCTTTTTTCACTGTGTTCCAATTAAATGCAGCACACAAAGGGCTTGCATTTGCTTCCTTTCCCACAATAGACTGTATCTCCTGGAGGGGAAATAGACATTGCCACCTAATTGGAAAGTGGAAATAATATAAGAAGCTTTGTCTGACAGGATGACCCAGCCACTGCTGAACTGTGATCCTTTCTTCCCCTTCAAATGAGAAGAGCCAGAGGAAAAGACAAGCAGAAGACACACACAGTCTGAACAGAATAGGTTGTCACAGGGGCATGGATGGGCAGAAAGTCATTCTCCAAGACAAGCCAAAACAGAGCCTAAAAAATGGAAAAGAGAATGGTGGGAGGAGAACTGTGCCTACATTTGTTATACTGTACCACAGACAACTAGCTATTAAGAGGAGACATTAAAGGACTGAATACTGAAATATTTTAAAACATCAGTTTAATGTTGAGGGCTGGGTGCACTTTGAAGTAACTTGATTCCCCTGCCCCCAAGGTCTGTATTCCTTATCTTCTTGATAAATGTCTACACATTACATCTGGCACTTTTAAATCCCCCTTATTTCAGCTGGTGGGGTGGGGAGTAAAATGGTAGAGTACTTAACTCAGTCATGAGAATCTGTGGGATTCACAAAATGGGATTTTAAATCTACCTCTGCTAACAATCTTTTGTTGAGAGCCTTAACTTCATCCCATAGGGTTGTGGAGTTCTTCTCAATGGCTCCTGAAAGAGGGTGACAGAACCATCAACTGGCTTGACTTGCTTGACTGCTTTTGCAGCCCCTCCATTCCCTGGGGCTATTTAAGAGAACAGTGCCCTGAGGGAAAACAGAAATTAGGTACCTAAGCTTGTGAGTACATGATACCTCTCCTGTTGATATTTTCAGTTGGCCAGACAGAACCCTTATTTTATTTTCCCGTAACATTTGTCAATTATTTGAGTATTAAGTGCTGACTATTGTAAAGCCTTGAGTGTGTCTTGCTAGAAAGGTATTATATACGTGCATTAAACAAACAAATAATGGACCATGATAAATGAGGGATTTGTTTCTAGAACAGGGCATTACAGGGTGCACCTACAGGCTCCTTTCATGCAGAGGAAGGTTCTTCAGTGGGAGGAAGATAACTTTGGGATGCAACCAGTTGGGAAGAATCCGACAAAATTGAGCTATATGTTCATGTACCTATTGATTACACATGACAAACGCTTTGACCCTAAAAATTACTAGAGCTTTCAAGTGCTTAACTTTGCTGGATTGTGCCTCATGGTTACAGCACTTTTTCCAAGATGCTACTCTTTCTAACATAGTAGTTTCCTTACATCTTGTTACATGACTTGAATTAGAGTCCTGTCTAAAAATAGCTAGCGATATCCATGCGTGCATAGTAATCCCTGTTGTTACTATGGCATCTCAGTGGTCTACGATGGTTGTTACTATACTCTGTGAGATATGGAGCTGATTCATGACAACAGGAGCTCTGGAAGTGACCACAAATGAGCTACTGCAAATAGCACAAATGCATCATTAAAATAAGCAGTAGAGCTGTAATGGACCAGTTAGAGTAAAGAACACAGAGTTCAGATCCTCTCTGGTCTGTGAAACTAGTTGGTGACCTTGGTGCAGTCACTAATTATCAGCCTAATTTTACCCCAGAGGGCTATTGTGAGATTAACATGAGGACATCCATTCACATACATTGCTCAGAGCATCTTGTAGGAAGGGAAGGGGGAAATAATGTATAAAAGAAATGTTCACCATTCAGATCTATGAAAATTAAGGGGTTCCTAGCTAAACAAACAGAGCCAGAACTTTAACTTCACATGCTAGGAATAAGATCAGTATTTATCCATAGCAGCTCAATTGCTGCTTGCTTGATACAAATGAAGCAGATTATTTATTGTACTTTTAAACTGTTTACTAGCCAGAGTTTTCTCTAAGTGGTGAGTTTGTCAAAAATAAGAAATATGTGTTTTTATAATAAAATGGTGACTAAAGAAGAAAAACATAAAGCCAAGATAAACCAGCAGGAAAGAATACAACAGTTCTGCATATAAAACCAAAATCACACCACTAGTGAGATCAGGCCTCTAAATCTTGTATGATACTTGACCTGTCTTAAGGCAGCGGTTCTCAACCTTCATCTGTGAGATGTTTTGGACATCAACAACTAACAGCTCCAGAAAACATGGCAAATGAGTAAAGATTCCAAGAGCTGAAGTCCAAAACATCCGGAGGGCCAATGCAGAGAATTTGTCCCCTAAGAAGAAAAAGAAAAAATAATTGTAGAAGGTGATACGGTAATGATACTGATATTATTCCATCCCTGTAAGAAAATTTCCACTTTGCTTTCCAAGGCCTGCAGTCATACAGAACACCAGCAGAAATTAAAATATGTAAGACCATCAGAGTGTGAGTGAGCTACAGATCACTGGGTGTTGGCAAAAGAAGCAATTGACATTTCCATTCAAAGCTCTCCCACATCCAGGAGAGGTCTTCCACATCTGCATGATCCACCTGGATCTGTCATTCAGTGAGTGCCGCAGAAAGACTGGGAGCAGAAGGCAGCCATTTCATCTTCATGCACACCCTGAGCATCAAACAATCAAGAAGGAGGTGTTTCCATACTCTACATCCCCCTCTTTCAGGATGTGCTGTTTGCATAACTGGGTATATTAATGACTGGAAAACATGCTTGAAGGCACTCTGGCTGAAGGCATTTCATGGCATCAGGCTAATCAGAGACAAGTTCAGGTCATAAGTCCAGACAAGATTAGGCAGAAAACCTGATGCTAATGGGTTTGTGCTAATCCAATTGCCACTCCAGGAGGCTCTTTGCATTTCTGAATAGAAAGAAAGACAAACTGCCCAGATTGGTGAGCAAGTAGAGATCAACCCTTGATCTTTTCCTACAGAGATCTTCCCTATACAACCTACCTGACCAAACATTAAGAGATCATCAATGTTTTGCCACTCTGGATATAAGCAATCAGCCCATTCTGGACCCATTTGTCAATCCTATGGGAAGGCCATTACAGCTTTGTCAACGTACCCCTCAGGGTGTACAATAGAGTATAAAGAGTATAGAAAAAAAGTAGTATGTTGGACTTAGTATTTGGACTTGGTGCTCCAGACTGCTGTTCCTTTTTGCTACCGTCAGATGCTGTCTGAGACAATCTGCTGTGACCCCTTCTTCAGCACTGGTAAGTATCACCCTTTCTACTGTCTATCCAACCTTTCTTGCCTCACTTTCCAATAGCCTTGTATGGTTCTTAAGAGTGTCTGATTTCTTGTGTGTTTGTCAATTTGAATAAAATACTTTGTTTAACTTTAAACTGGAGTCCTCTCTACAGTTAGTACTGGTATACTTAGGTGAAAAGATCCTGCTGTTACTCTCCTCCTGCAGTCTTCCTTTGAGCTACAATTCCCTCAAATTCTAAGGAGGCACTGGTATTGTGGGTGGAGCCAACCTCTCCCACCTCTGAGGATAACAGAAGTAGTTCAAAAGAAAAGAGGATCTGTCTTTTTCCATAATACAAAGTGACAAGAATCCCAGAAGCTAACTCAGCAATGAAATTGTGCTTTTAACCCAGAACTGCCTCACAAAACTTATCTCAAATAACCATAGCCTTGTTGGCACCTTACATATATTACCCTACAAAGATAACTGGATATTTTTGTCCCATGTTAAATAACTGCATTTCTTCCAGGGTCACAGGGATTGGATTGTGCATCATGCAGTTGCACATTCACATCTTGACCAAAACTTGTCATAGAATCGTACAATCATAGAATTGTAGAGTTGGAAGAGACCCCAGGGGCCATCCAGTCCAACCCCCTGCTATGCAGGAACACACATCAAAGCATTCCCAACAGATGGCCATCCAACCTCTGCTTAAAAACCTTCAAAGAAGGAGACTCCACCACACTCCGAGGTAGCATATTCCACTGCCAGACAGCTCTGGCCTTCAGGAAGTTCTTCCTTAGGTTCAAGGAGAATCTCCTTTCCTGCAGCTTGAATCCATTGCTCCTTGTCCTAGTCTCTGGAGCAATAGAGAACAAGCCTGCTCCCTCCTCAACATGACATCCCTTCAAATATTTAAACATGGCTATCATGTCCCCTCTTCACCTTCTTTTCTGCAGACTAAACATACCCAGCTCCCTAAGTCGCTCCTCATAGGGCACTGCTTCCAGACCCTTTACCATTTTGGTCACTCTCCTCTGGACACGTTCCAGCTTGTCAATGTCCTTCTTGAATTGAGGTGCCCAGAAAGGGACACAGTATTCCAAATGAGGCCTAACCAATGCAGAATGAGTGGTACCATTACCTCCTTCGATCTAGATACCATACTCCTACTGATGCACTCAAGAATCGTGTTGGCTTTCTTGGCTGCCGTGTCACACTGCTGACTCATGTTCAGCTTGTGATCTACCAAGACTCCTAGATCCTTTTCATACGTACTGCTATCCAGCCACATGTCCCCCATCCTATACTTATGACTTTCATTTTTTCTGCTCAAGTGCAGGACCCTACATACATTGTCTGTCTTCCCCTGATGGAATCAGCAGTAGTATTCTTCAAGCTGTCCATTTGGTTGCATATTAGTTTAGTGTATTCAGTTATGCAACACTGCCATTCAAAACAATGCTCACTCACAAATGATGCATAACTTTTCATCCAGAGATATATACCATGCAATCCTGACATAATATTTTGACTAGCATGTAATAAATTTCACACACACACACACACACACACACACTCCCCACTAAAGTCCCAAACATCTTGCCTTTTCTAGTCCATACCTCTTATTTCTTGCTCATTGATTCAACTCTTTTCTCAAATGATAAAGTTGCTACAGTCTCATCACACTTGCAAAACTGAGAGTCATTGTGCATACAGAAAGGGAAGTGAAGCAGAAGAAGGAAAAGAAGGATTAGTAATGGATGGGGGAGGAATAAGACTAGGTCAAAAAGTCAGGACTATAAGGTCAAAGAATTGGCAGGAAACTCAGGCTGTATTCAAGAGCCTTTTCTATGGATGCACAATTTGGCACGTGTAAGGTTTGACCCCCCCCATTATCAGAATCCAGGGTAAAGAGTACCAAGATTAGACAGCATTTTTCCCCCAGATCACTTCATTTCAGTAGATGACTTTATTAATTATAATGAAAACAGCTGGAAATCAAAACAGAAACATAGCAATGAAAAATAAACTAAAAGAATAAGAATAATAATCAAAATAAGTTTGTTTTGGAAATGGCATTATTATCTTTCTCTAATGATTATGACCTGCTCTGTTGTTTCACAGCATTCCTTCTTCAGCACTGACACTGTCTCCGTTTCCTAAGTAAGGAGGAGCAAGGCACCTCCAAGGGTCTCTTCAGCACATGGAACAGAGCAGTGGCACCTGGTAGCTCTGGACTGATGAATCTGTTCTGGGCTTTAGTCTGAACATTTAGGGAGCTATCCAAGGTGCTAAGTCTATTTTGGGAGCAGAATTCAGCTCCTTGTATAGTGACCTTAAAGTTCAGACTAAAACCTGGGACAGCTTCATCATCCCACTGGTGCCATTCCAGCTGCCACTGAAATAGTGTTGACCAGCTTTTTAGTAAATCTGTCATAATTAATGTCCAGTATGCTAGACAGCTCCAGTTGAATGCATTGGCTTGACTGAGAGGGAGGAGACATTCAGTCATGTTTACTTTGGTTAGGTAAAGGATTTGGGATCCCTTTCATACTGTACAGTTATAGTACTGTGATTCTACTTTAACTGCAGTGGTGACATCCTAAGAGGTGCATAGTTTGATGAGGCACTATAGAGCTCTCTGGCTGAGAATTCTAAAGACCCTGCCCTACACTATAAATCCCAAAAGTCCATGGGATTGAACATGGCAGTTAAACTGGACTCATACTGCTACAATTACTTAGTATGAAATGGCCCCTCACACAGAACAAGATTATTTATAGGAATGGGCTGCATCACATGAAGCATAATAAGCTTCACATTGAATCAGTCTATCAGCCCACCTATCTCAGTACTGTTGCTGCAGACTGGCAGCAAACCTCCAGGGCTCCCGGCTGGATCTTCCTTAGGCCTGCCTGGAGATGTCAGAAATTGAACCTGAGGACTCTTGAATATAAAGCATACTCTACCACATAGCTAAGTTACAATGAACATTTTCTCTCAATTAACCCCTGGGATTAAAAGATATGCACTGACCAAGTATATCAAATAGTAAACTTCTCTGCTTAAAGTATTGTAGAAAAAAAGATGGTTTTTATTTGAACTGCCTGCTTTTTACCAACACATTGTTTCATTGTAATTTCTTTTTTTCAGCCTTGGAATTGCATATCTGCAAACTCTCTCAAATCTCCCATCGTTCCAACTCAGACAAAAGGCTAACGGTTCACGGCTGGTCAAAATCTTGGGCTGTGGATGGTGACATTTTCTATAAGGATGCTTCACACTTGCTGTCGTTTCCATGGAGAGGGGCCTTTTATACTGGCCACCCACCCTGTACAATTCTTCTTTCTGCACAAGAAACAGAAAAGTCATATGGTTTCCCCAGTTTTTGTGAGAATAGCTCCTATCACAGAAAAGAGAGAGACCAGGCCCTTTGAGCAACAGAAAATGTGATATTCTCACAGAGAACTCAGAGATTTAGCCAATTCTCATTTCCTTAAATGAAACAGGCTTCTAAAACAGGGTGTACATTCCTCTTGCCTTCTCTAGAATAGAAAGTTGTCAAATTCATCACACTTACAAGATGCTCAATATACTGTATTTCTTTTATTTTATTTTCTGTTCTGTTTCTGTCCCTACCCCACCCCATTTTTTTATTTTCATACACTCAAATCAGGCTTCATTTAACCATTAAATGGGGGAAAGATGTTTTACTTCTCACATTCTGCAATAGTTGTCTCAATTTTTGTTTGTGTTCTTTTTAAATTCTTTTTCCAAATCCAAATTAAATGATTTCAGGAAAAGTAAAAAGCTGATCAACACAGCACTTGTTTTGAAAGTGCATGAATCTTTGTCCCACATTCCTGGGAATCATGCAAATATGTTGAACTTAATTTGTATGACTCTGTTTAGCCAAGAAACTGCAATGTTAACAGTTTGTTTACCACAGAGACTTAACTTGGGAAGATGTGCTTTAATAGCAGACAAATATTATTATCTTTCAAATAATCCTGTTCATATCTAAAATTTAGTCTTCCTCCAGCACAGTCTAAGAGTGGAAGAACAATGACGTTTGTTTTGGCAGACAAGTTACCAAGAGTATCATATTGCTAGGGGGATTTCCCAAGAAACACAGTTCTGAGAGATAAATCAGTTTGTTTTCTTTGTAAATAAACAGAAACACCATAAAAACCATTCAGATAAGCATTAAGTCTCTTTGGAAGGAAGCGTGCTTTGGGATTATCTTTTTCTGCTTCTTGACAGTAGTTTCTTTCCTACTCTAATTGATGGAGTTCTCTTCCGTTTTGTACTGCTCAGCTACCGGAATACTATATACCAATTTGAAATCTCTGGCTTCTTTGCTATGATTATTGAACTGCATAATGTAACAACAAACTTGATTAGGAGGGGAGGGTTCCAAACTGGATTTTCACTTAAGGTTGGCCAAAGGTATTTTGCTGCCTGGGGCAGATTAGAAAATAGTGTCTCTTCCTATTCACACAGAAAGGTCAAATGGACTGGCAGGTGAATCTTACTCTCATGGTGGGAAAAAAAAAGAGTAAGCTCCACCCTCACCCCTACCACTACCCCTATCCCAAATCCCCTGATGATAGCAAGGTGGCTTAGGGGGTTGCAGGATAGGTTGCATGGCCCACACAGCTCCATCTTTCAATGCCCCCCCCCACAGCATCTGTTGTCTGGAACGGCTGCTTTACAATGCCTAACAAGAAGCCTGGCCTCATTTCTGTTGCTGTATCAAAGAAGAAAGAGAGAAGAGAAGAGAAGAGAAAGAGAAGAGAAAAGAAAAGAAAAGAAAAGAAAAGAAAAGAAAAGAAAAGAAAAGAAAAGAAAAGAAAAGAAAAGAAAAGAAAAGAAAAGAAGTTAACCCCAAACAGCGACATCCTGAAATCCATGCTTATCATATTCTCTCAGGGCCTTTCCACACTACACTGTTATAGTGCTATTATTTCATTGTCAACATCCCATGGAGTCCTGGGGTTTGCAGTTTAGGGAGGGACATTTAGAATTCTCAGTCAGAGAGTTCTTTGGCCTCAGTAAACTACAAACCCAGAATTCCACAGGATGTTGAATGTGAAATAGTAGCTCTATAACAGTGTAGAGCGGAAAGCCCTTCAGACATCTATCATTAACTTCTGGGTAAGCATGTATGGGATAACAGGCTTGTCTCTTTAAATACAAATACAAATTCCAGGTGTATACACAATCCCAGTTATGCATTAGTCACAAAATATCAGAACCAGTTAAGAAAACTGCTGAGAGGAAAACAAAAGCAGAATGATTTTGCCATATATTGAATAACTAATAAAAGTACTAATTTCTTCTTTTTTAAAAAAATACTGGCAAAGGGTACACAGAATCATACAGAGAAGAAATCAGCTTCAAGCAGTAATAAAAACTTTATGTTATTTTTGCTGTGTACCTTATCTATCATTTAGGATACCCTTTTGTTCATATTCATTAAATGGGAGGGAGGCTGAATAAATATTTGAACTATGAAATAATGAGTCAGCAACCTCAACCAATATGTTTCTCAGATAAACTAAATTCAGCTAACATTAGATTGTTGTAATTTGGATTAGCCCTCCCATTCTTTACAATCATAACTGATTCCAAAAGGTTACAAAAATCACATAAAACTTTCCCCCCTAACTTGCGCCCCTTTGCACTTGAAGTGTTCCCTTCCAAGAAAAAAATCAACCCCTGTCACATTTCCCTTAACTTCAAGATGTAATAACAATGGCATTTGGGTCAAAGTAATTTAGGGAAAAGTTAAAGCTGATAAGCGTTCACTGTTTTGGTAAAGTGAATACACAAAAATTAAATGTTTTTCTATTACCAAGATGCAGGGTTCTAAATGGGAACCTGTTAATTTGCACTCCAACACATTGTAAACCCTAATTTAACAACACAGTATTTAGTCTATGTTTAAGCAGCTATTAACATTCCTCTTGCCTGGATTAAGTTCAGTGTTGACTCCACAATTAAGAAAGGGAATAATAGTTGTGTGCATGGCATCTGCCTGCTCCATCTGATGGATAAACTGCAGTACAGGTTAGATTAGATTGCAGATATGGACAGAATACATGGCTGTTTGAGACCAACCACATACCTACTTGATCCTTGTCCATCCTGGATGGTGAAGCCACCAAAGAAGGCCTGTGTGACTGGCTTGCAGAAGTCACTGATGGTTCAATTGGAGAGCATAGGATTACCTACTCTAAAAGTAGCAGCAATGAGAACTCTGTTGGGAGAAAAATCATTGGACACTGCTGGAGTAGATGGTGACAACTCAACTTCAAGTTTTCCTGGATAAAACTGATTAGTTGTATACTGTCTGAGATGGGTCGGGCCTGGTTTATAGTGATAGGACAGGGAAAATGCATCCCTGTTGGTTCCATGGACTTCTCAGTTACTTTTGTGAGTGGGAGACAGGGTGCTATTTTATGGAGGTTTCAGACATAACTGGGAGATCCCAGACAGTAGTGCTGTGGGACTCCTGATTGTAATATGGCCTACTGGAGGTGTGTATGGGTTGGAAAGGACAAGCCCACAACTTAATTATTGAATTCTGCTGCTCCAGATAAATGAACAAAGGGGCTGAGTTTACTACCAGGAACTCCCACACTGTCTGGGAGTTAAAATTCCTTGTTCTCCACAGGTCTGGCAGGAAGAATTTAGAGATTCCACTGCTTTAGAGCAGGACCACAGAAGTAAAAATAATACTTTGGGGGAGAAAGCAGCCAGAATAAAGAGCATTCCTTAATGCTTGTACTTAATGCCAAAAAGACAAGACAAGACAAAACAAGCAGGTATAATTAAACACACACACACACACACACACACACACACATATATACATACACATACGTACGTACGTACACACACACATAATGAATACAGATATATGTATATTGCTTTATAAAATAACCTACAGGTGGAATAGGATGAACAATTAGATACAGTTTAGAGATCACATGTAAGATTCTAAAGAGAAAACCATGGTTTCATACATTGGTAATTTGTATTAAACAATGGGTTTTAATACATTATATGAATACTTACTATTGTGATTGATTGCAAACATAGCAGTGGAGTTCTATCAACAAACTTCATTGGGTTTTTTTCTTTTTTGATAAATGTTGGCAAGGAAAGATAAGATATCACCCTAACTTCCTTAGTTCATTCATCAAAATAAGGGGAAAAAGAAATACACATTTATTACAAATAAATATGTATATACACACATATATATCTATATTATTTTTAGATGTTTTGTACTTATATTTCTAGTTATGTTATAATTATTCATCTTTTTTGTACTTTTTTTTAATTTTATAATAAAAAGATTTTTTAAAAAAGCAGGAAACATGGAGGGGTCTTGTTTTCCTCTCATTGTCAGCACTGAGTTCCATGATAGATCCCTACATAATAGCCTGGGGTTGCCAGTTGTCCCTTGTTATAAGAAACATTATTTATTTGAGGGTTGGAAAGCTTGTCCCTTACAGGACTGACTGACTGACTGGAGATTGGAAAACTTGCCTTTTTATTTAAACTGAAAAAAAAAAAAAATCCTGTATTTTAAGGTGTGGGCCCTTCACAAAGGCAGAAATGTGTGCATCATCTATTTGATGAATGTGTACAATATGTTCATTTTACATAGAAACATATGGCTAACTTAATGGAAATCAGTACTTTCCTTTGGCATTTAGGTAGATGACAAGGTTGTTAATAGCTACTTTCTGACTGTCCACCCTGCGTGCCATGAATTTCAACTGTTCCTTACAGCTATTTTGGCAACATTACCAGCCGTCTTCCTTTGGAGTAGGAGTGGTGAAGATGAGCAAGTGTAAGTCTCTGTGTAAGGGGGTAAGTTAGGTGACAGCAATCATCACCAGCATTTGACTCAAATATCATCATCTTCTCCTCCTCTTCCTCCTCTGCAAGTGTAAGATGTTTAAAAATGGCAATTTAATACAGTTCTTTTAGCTATTTTCTGCTGTATGTGTTTACATTTCTGTATTACTGTTCTCAGGATTTCTTGTAGAGTTTCTATCAACTGACATTTCTTCACAGATACAATGCATTCTAGAGGCTGGTTCTCAGACATACTAGTTTCTCTATAACATTATTAATTAACACCCAATCCAATATGTGAACAGCCTACCTTCTCTGAAAATTGTGTTTGCATTGGCCCTGGGTGTCATGAAGTTTAAGGCCCTTTCCACATGGGGTAAGTAGTTCGGCATGGTGTGACCTCTGACGGAGGTCGTCCGCACCTTGGGAGCCGACTGGATCGGACTACTTGTCGCAGTTCTGCACCTCAGTCTGCTCCAGAGCAACCCAAAGTGATCATGCAGTGTGCTTTTTAAAAACCTGTTTTTACAGGTTTTTCAAAAGCACAGAGCGCACCATTCTGTGCCACTCCGTTCCCACGCTCTGGTGCAGATTTGCAGGTGTGCACCAGTACATGCCTGCAGATCTGCCGGGGGCAAGCTTTTGGCTGGCGAGCTTCTCCAGTTGGTGGAGAGCCTCCGCCAGCTGGAAGCCGCCATTTTGGATACCAAAGCCGCCATTTTGGATGCCAGAGGACTGTGGAACAGTAAGCTCGTGCTGTTCCGCATGGGGACGGACTTACCCGACTGCCGGTAAGCTCCGTTTTAGCACGTTTTCCCCATTTCCCCCTCCACATGCGGAAAGGGCCTAAGTTAGCATGAGATGACATATTTACATATCTTCTCTTGATGCTAAAGTCAATGTATGTGTGAATTAGATCTACTCACAGTGTCACCTGTGGCTCAAGGATGAAATATTGCTTACAGTTTTCTCCTCTGGTCTTTATGTGGTCTCATTGAGAAGAGACAAAATAATAACAAATTCCATCCACACCAAATAACTGCCCTTTGTTTTGTATGCACATCTCTGTTTTCAGTTCTGTAAATTCTGTGAGATAACTTTTAATCCTTTTTACAGCATACCCTCCAAGATTTCACAGATGAAAACGAGGACACATGTGGCCAAGCAACATCAGAATGTAGTCCAAATGGCAAGGGTTATTAATGAGGAAGAGCACACAACCAGCAGAGGCTGCAGGAGTTTGTTTTTGCCTGAGCCTACCGGGAAGGGCAGTTAGTTGCTCAGTTAATTGAGTGCAAACTAATTTTTCACTTTAA
>CAOKZL010004588.1:0-22320 GCA_948472985.1 Iguana delicatissima | reverse complement strand
TTCAAATATATTTCTCTTGACCCCAAAACTAAGCTTATATTAATAGATAGCTTGATGAATCAATAGCAACATTTATATTAATGGAAAAACTAAGCTTACATTAGTAAATGAACAGACTACAACACTTGAGGCTGATATTCTAAACCCATTTCAAATCCAAATCCTAAAGCAAATCTTTCTTTAGGCTAGAATTCAAAGTTCATACTGAAGCTCCAAACAAAGACCAGAGAAGTTTTAAAATTAAGGAATTTAGACTCTCACAGACACATGCGTAAGCATATACACTGTCAATGGTACCTGGGTTGTTGTTTCTTTCCTTTCACCTGATTCCTTTGATCTGGTCTGATCCCTCCTAATGCAGAAAACCTTCTAACCGTCTGTTTTTATCCCTTTGTAAGTCTTCAAAGGACTTAATATTAGCGTATGCATAAACAATCTGACCTCTCCACATAAAACTGTGAGTGTGGGAAGGAAGGAAGGAAGGAGTATTTAAAAGGCTGCCATTGCACTTCTAGGTGTTTGCCGGCAGTTCCAATAACTCTTACCAGCAGTTAACTGAAAACTGGAAGAGGCCTTTTAAAGCAGTTCAACCTACTGGCGCAAGGCGACAACACAGAGGGGCAAAGGGTTTTGCTACCTTTTTCCTGTTTTAGGGGACTCTGAAAGGTAACCAAGCCTGTGGTTTGAATTTGCTGCTGCCCAGATCCGTGCTGGGAGCTGTTGGACACCGAGATTTTTTTAAATCACACTGGCTGCGACACACACGCCCGGGGGATAAATCCATAACACAGGAAAGGAATGCCAGTCTTAGATGGAAGGAGCAATATTGTGGTTGTGAGCAGCGAAGATGGCTGCGTCTCTCTTTCAGCTTTGCTCTTTCTTCCCCTGTAGGGTCACCCCCTCCCTACCAAACCACCCAAGTTTAACTTCGTCAGCTCAAGCCACTCTGATCCGGACTGAGTGGGTACTGTTCCCTTCTGAGTAATTGATCTTTATGCCAATCCCACATTAATGAAATTATCCTCCTTCAGTCTCCACAACAGGACTTCAAGAAGGCATTGAAAATGAAGTGTCTGTTTACTGTTGCTTTGTGACAATTTGAAGAGTTTTAATGAGGGGAAGCTGTTTCATACTGTCTTATTTCATGATCTCTGCTTTTATTAGGCAGAATCCTATTTGAATATTTTTGCTGTTTTCCCCCATTTAATTTATGGCAATTAAGTATCTACAGTTTTAATCATAATGTTCTGTACATTATTACAAGTTTAACTGAACTTATATTGAAAGTTAATCGAAAATTAAGCGTCTCTCCACTCCAAAAAAGAAAAAATATAAATCCATCAAATATTCCTCATTGGTGCTAACTTCAAAGCAAATATGCACAGAAACCAGACTCCCAATTCCGATACTTACTGAATATGGACCTGCTGACAACGATTCTTGAGCATATTTATGAGAAACAATTCCACTCAATTCAATAGGTCTTACGTTCCACTGGGAGCGTATATAACAAGTCACCGCCCTCAACCCCATTCAATAGAATTTAATTCCAAACAAATATAAAGAGATGCATCTATCTGAAAGACGGTTTATGTTTTCACAAGGTCATTTAGCTATGCCAACAGTAACTACAAATAACTCTCAAAGAATTTCTTTCAAATATTTGCATTTATACCCAACATATATAAACAATTGTGGGTCGCTGCAGGTTACTAGAGCTACCAAACAGAAGTGCTGAATCATCCAACTGATATAACAAGGAGAGGAAAAAGTTATTACGGATATGCATAATTTGCAGTTTCCCATATGCAAGTTCATTAGGATGTCCTTCCATTTTGACATAAGCCATGCCATAGATCTGCTGTACAAGAAAACAAACAGCTGGCTCAGGCTCAGCATGAACAACAGGTATCTCTTTGAACTTCACCATTTTGAAGTTCACCACACACCCAGCTTTGTCCATAGAACTACTACCTATCTTTAAAGATGGTGTTTCTAACTAGTAGGCATGTGTCATATTGCAGGCAAAATAATACCAAAATAAAAGTATTACAGAGAAGCATTGTTTTATCATTCACACACTGCTCAGTTGATTAAAAACATATAACTTGGAGATGCAGGGCCAAAATTAATAGGATTGAAAATCCCACTACTGTCAGTTAAGCAGTGGGATCAGCACCGAACAACGTCTTATGTAAACTCTGTTACTATTAAATTATATGTGCATGCATGTACTCTCTAGTTGCCTGTCGATTTACAGTGACTCCATGAATTTCACAGGGTTTTCTTAGGCAAGGAATACTCAGAGGCAGTTTTGTCACTTCCTTCCTTTGAAATATAGCCTACAGCACCTGGTATTTGTTGGCAGTCTCCCATCCAAGTACTAACCAGACCTGGCCCTCCTGAGCTTCCAAGATCAGAGAGGATCTGATGCCTTTAAATTTACCATTCGGTTCAAAACTCACAAAGCAAGGTGGTTGGACTACCACCGATGACCTCTGATGGAAGAAATCTGCCCTTTTCCGCACCAGGAAGTTAAAACGGGCCAAGGCATCCTGTCATGGAGGTCATCCGCAGCTTGGATCAGACTAGGTTCGAACTATTTACCTTAGTTCCGCACCTTAGTCCAATCCAAGACGCCCCGAATGGTCCTCCAGCGTGCTAAGTGAAGACCAGAAAAATCCAGTCTTTCAATCTTCTGGAGCACGCCATTGTGTTCCTCCTCACTTGTGCAATATGCGCACGCTTGCACCAATGTGAGCCTGCAATCAGAGGAGGGCGGGCTGTGGGCATGGCCAGCGACAGTAGTTGGTCCAGATCCACAAAGAACAGGAAGCCGCCATTTTTGTAAGTCTGAGCAGTGCGGATCTACAGACCTTGCACTGCTCCGATTCGCCCTGGACCAAAGGAGGAGCCCTGCAGAAGGGCTTAAGGGAGCGTCCACGTTGCTTCGAGCCAAGAAGAACCAGTGAGTAATGGCATGGAGCAATTCCCTCGCCTCGTGCGGAAAGGGCCACTATCTCTACATCTCTTTCAGTCCTATTTTATGCCAGAGTCATGATAGCCCTTGGCACTGGAAGAGAGACAGGGTAGTGTTGCCCTAATTCCCATGGAGCTCCTGCTTGTTTACAGTGTCAATGATCCTAGTACCTTACTGGGTTCGTAGGAGTTGAAACCATTCTGAATTTTCACTTTCATCAAGGACAAGGTAGTGCTAATGGACTACTATTTCCCTTCTGGCAAGGTTTTCCTATGAGGCTTCACTTTTTCTTCCATGGAATTAAATGCAGATACACCTCGGTCAACAAAGCAGGCATATTCCTTTGCATTACTTCTATAAGAGAAAGATATACCAGTGGCAGAAATAACACAGAAATAATAGGGATAGGTTCTTATCTACTCTCCAAAACAAAATAAAACAGCAGTTCAACATGTTTTGGCAAACTTTTTATCTAAACTTAACAATACACTCATGTGAAATGTAGCAACCAGGCCCGTTAAAAATTTTTTACAAGAAACCACTTAAAATTTATTGATCTATTTAAAAAAAAAAAACACTGCTGAGGGTAAAAATAGGCAGACAGGTGTATCTACTTTTCTCTTTTTCCCGTTTTGCTGTTCATGCATGTTCAGTAAGGGATTCTGGAGGCAGCTGCTGTTCACCTTACCTGTTGCTGTAAGGCAGAAACAACAACAGTAGGATTGCCTATAGCAGAATCCCATTCTTTCCCAACTCACGTTTTATTGCATTGTTTACAGCAGAATGCACTACTGCAAACTGACACAGAAAGTCATCGCTTCTCCAGCTCCTATATTATCCTCCCGATGCTGATATTGCTTTAAAAAAAACTTCCAAGTAGACAGAGGATAAGAAGGGAAAAGGAAGAGTTCTGGGGATGTAAAAAGACTTTGCAAATATGAGCTTCTTTTTCAGAGGCTTTGTTAAGCAAGGTATGCCTCATCTTAATGAGAAAAACCCCACACACCACAGAAACGACACTAAGAAAAAGCAACTGGTTGCTGGCAGAAATAGGATGTTGGAGAAACCTTTGGCCTTTCAGCTGTTGCTGGATTCCAAATCCCCATGACCCCAGCCAGTGCAGGAAGGGAACAGTAGTAGTCTGACAACACATGGAAAGCCACAGCTCTCTACCCTGTGTTATTAGTTTTTTTAAAAAAAACTGCCTGTTGAATATATTTCCCCCACCAGTGTAGTCTCAAAGATACCAGAGCTCCTCATATCAACCAGGACTTACTTGAAAGAAGAACTGACATAATTGAGAGATATGACTGTTAGGGGACAATACAAATATAATTTGTAGCTAACACTGCTCATCAGCTATACACTTGCCATCACATTCTACAGGCAAAAGAGGAGTTTAAGCAATCATGAAGAACGGGCCATTTCCAAAATTACTTCTGGAGAAGGAGTAAGAGCCTTTAACTCCACTATCTATTTCTGGTACTCATTAAGAATATCCAAGAGCTGCACAAGCCCAATTGTCATTACAGTTGGCTCAGGCTGACGATCAATGAGAACAACACAAAGTCCAAAGACAATGAGACTGGTAAATTGAAGCAAAGCAATTGTGGTTACGATCTCCTGACATAAATCATATACATCAATTCTTCAAATACACTGTTTCTGTCCACTGCCAGCAAGTACTGGCAAAGGCTGAAAGCCAATTAAATTATGATTTTTACTACAGTCAAGGTCATCTGCACTGAAAGATTTCATATCTGCAAAACTCTCTATGGTAAATATAGACTACAGTACAATACTGTGAAAAAATGCTCTCAGGTGACACTTATCATTCATGGACATAATTCTAACAGAACTTGCTTTGAAAAGTCAATAGTAATTTATCAACAGAAATCAGTATGTGAAGATACTACAAATACCACATAACTGAAAAAATATACTTCACATCACTGCTAGAATAGGTATTTTACCTGTGCTATGGCAAACATTTTTAATGTAAAATAGAAGTTTCTAGATAAACACTTGTACAAAATAGTCTGATCTGACCATGCGTGACCTTTGCTATTAACCCAATTATTAGCTAAAATTCAACTCAGAATTAGTCTGTCACTATAGTCATATAATGGCTAACCAGACTACCCACTTCTTTCTGTGAGACAACACATGCACAAACAAGACTGTGTTGGTGGCACAACACAGGTCTTTGGTTAATAATATCATCTTCATGGTATAAAGATCTTACCATATACCTCATAACACCTCAGATCATGTTAACATGTTGTGTTCCGCTGACAACTTCTGAAAACATTTTTTGTTACAAACAATTTTCTAGTTAAAGTTAGTATAACCCACTATTCCTTGCATCACAAATACTAGATACAGATAGTACAGCCTCCCCTCCACATTCACGGGTTTGAATACTCACTTCAAGGCACCTGCCTGCTTCCCCCCTTCTCCCCCCTCCCATCCCCCTACCTTTTGCATGGACATGCGGTTCTCCTTCCACAGACCTGGGGCAAAGGGCAAGCGAATGGCAGAGGGGCAGCTCCATGTGTGTGCCTTCTCTAGTCACGCTGCAGCCCCCCACTGACTTGCAATCCCCCGGCTGCCCCGTAAGGCCAGTGCACCCAGGCAAAACACAAGTGAATGGTGGGGGAAGGGTTCGTGTAGCTGCCACTTCCTCCCATTCACTTGCCTATCACCCATGAGCCTGCAAGGCAGCCTGCCTGGGCAAAATACAACTGAATGGGGGAGAAACCCTGGAAGAGAATGGGAAGGGGGAACCGACTTGTTATTTGCAGCTTTGTTTTGGGGAAGGATTCTGAGTCCTGAACCATCGCAAAAGTTGAGGGGTCACTGTACACAGATTCAATACAAGGAACATGTTCATGCTGCTCGTGCTTACTAATTCACAAATCCCACAGAAGTAGGCTACTAACAGTAGCCAACCATATAGAGCATCTTAAAGATTATTAAAATTGGTAAATTATTGAAGTAACAATATATAGGCAGGCAATTAGTATCAATAGTACCTGCACAGGCAGACAAACACTACATATCTTTACTCAGAACTGAATCAGCTGATTTCATGGGAACTCTTAAATAAGCATGCACAGGATTGCTCCATTAACATGAACTCAACTTGATACATGTTTCATACTGGTGGTCATCTATATTGTCCTTTACCTCATCCATCCATCTGGGGATTCTCTGAAAACCAGCTTTCCCCTTCCCAGACCGAACTATTCTTCCTATTTTTGTCTTTATACAGTTGGCCCTCCACATTTGTAGTTTTCAGTTTTGCATATTTGATAATTTCATGGATCATATGCTGCTGCCCTATGCCATTTTTAGCACTGCAGTTCTGTGACACCAGACACCAACAATGAAGCTTGTGAAGTCTCTATTAAAAATGCCGTAGGGCAGCAGTGGAGGTGGTCAACAGTAGCCCCACCAACCACCCTCTTCTGCCTTGAGAAGGAATCCTGATGCCTCAAAAGCATCCACAGTGGAATGAAAAACACACATGGAAGTGTATTATTCAATGTGTTAAATATGGTTGTGGTAGAAGAACCATTCATAGATATCACTTTCATGGGATTCTGCACCCCTAATCCCAGAGCATGTAGAAGAATGACTGTATATGAACTTTAATAAATCACAAAAACACTGAGGGAGAAAGAAAAAGAGACACAGTAGATTAAAAAAAGAAAAAGCATGGCCTTGTGAGGGATATGGTTGCTGTTTGGGGAAATATACTTGTACAGAATGTTCTGAATATATCACATCACCATGACTATTCTCAGACATAACAGTTCTTGGAATGGAGACCACCAGGTAATACAAGAAATATCCAGGTAGAGCTACCAAACAAACAAAAAAGAGTCCAGCCTGAAACCCTAGAGAACTCATGCCAGACAGAGTTGGCAAACACTAAGTGAGATGAGTCAGTCTGACACAGATAAGGCAGTTTTCTAACTTCTTAATGGTTAACAAGCCTTCTCCTGGAACAGAAAAATTGCTGAAATTTCATAATCTGTTACAAATGTTAGAAATGTAAAATGTTACAAATCAAAGCAAAATTCAAAACCTGTATTTTTGCTGGGTCACAAGTAACAGCATTTACTGACGCAAAACTTTAGTGATGCACTAAACTGTTACATGTTTATTTCAACAAATATTTCCCACCTCTCTTGGGAAATTACTCCCAGATTCCACTAGTGAAGAGTACTGGTTAAGATCTATGGCCTGGTGCAGTTTCACAGCCTAATTTGTAGTTCAGTCCTATGTGTATCTTAGAAATGAATTCTACTGAGTGGGGCTTAACTTTAGGTAAATGGACTACAATTGTAGTAAATTTTTTAATAACAACATAACATGTAAACAAAGATTTAAAGGACAGCTTGTTGAAAGCACCAAATTCACACAAAATTACAACAAATCTAAAAACTTGAAAATCAATAGGAGCAGCAATGAAATTTTTTAAATAAACAGACAATGAGGGAAACTATTGTCGAAACCCATTTTCGAACTGTCAAAAAGGGTGCATCAGCCCTAAAAATCAGCAATTATTTAATTTAAATACATATTAATGGACCTATAAAATGTCATTGCTACAGAGAAAACTGTACACTAATTATCCTTCACACAAGGACAATCACCTCAAGAGCATCATGCAAATATCAGAGGAAGCATACAGATTGCTTAGCAATGCAGAAATACAGGACTGCTCTATCAAATTACCTACCACATAGTGCTTTGCAAGCAGTGAGCTAATGAGAACAGCATCTAATTTTAAAGCAGGGGAGAATGATGACTTCTTTTTCTTTTTCAGTTCAAAGCAAGCTTTCCTTTTTATTTTCCCAAATCACTTTTTTGTGAAGTTTGTCTTTTAACCAATCATCACAGCTGTCTCTATTGTAATGGACTTACCAATTATCATTAGGGATAAAACATGTTTTTTGGGTAGGTTTTCCCATTTGTTTGAATCATATTGATTGATCACACCATAAAAAAGGGGGGGGGTTTAATTCCTGATTAATCTTTTATGGAAAGATTAATCCCCTTTGGTATATTTTATAAATCCCACTATCTGAATGTACTTGCTTCCGGGTGGGATGAAATAGGAACCTGAACATATCAATATTTATTCAGAAGTAAATGCCAGTGAGTTAGACAAACAACTAACCACAAAGTACTTGACAGCCCCCCTTAACTACAAAAAAAAGGAAGCTCAATCACTGCTTTAAAGCATACTTGGACATCAAAACACACACAGCATCAAAGGTGCCATAAGAGGAGCAGAACATTCATTTGCACCAGGGTTTTAAAAAATTTTTTTCCAAAACCCAAAAGACTCAAGATTAATAAATACGAAGATGCTCTGAACACGTGCAGATGCTTTCTAATGAAGGGGGGCAGGTTGACTTGCAGTCAGGAGACTGAGAACTTGATCCTATTTGTTTATTTAGTTACGGAATTATCTGCAATACCGCTCCAAAACGCCTGTCTCCCCCTTCCCGTCTGGAAGGAGATTACCGCAAAGCGCGCTATGAGGGATCTTTGCCAAAAAAAATTTAATCGTAAAGGTAAGCGAACATACCTCGCAACACCTTCTATTTCTCATCCACCTTAACAAAGCCCCGCCCCAAAGGTTCAGTCCTTACCTGGGTTTTCCCAAAAATTCAACGGGCCGACGGGCGCCGCCATCTTGGGGGAAAGGTCAACGGGGAAGGAACGAGCCCTCTCCGCAGCGCGGCCGAGAGAAGCACGTGACGGAAGGGGGCCCCTTTATTGGAGGGGTTCCAGGTTCTTTTTCCCAGGGTTACGCTGCAGCTCCGGCCGTTTCCACGGGGGCCAAGGACAGGGCGGCAGCGGGCCGGAGGGGGCGAGCGGTGCGGCTTATGCTGCTTCTGGCTTTGAAGCCGCCCGTCCTATCACGGTCCGCGCAGGAGGGGGGGGAATACGACACTTTAGCCCTAATAAAGGCCTTAATTTTCCCAAGTGTATCGTTTTTATTTCCCCTCAGTTGTTAGAAATGTGCAAATGGCCTTAGCAATTAAAAGCATAACAAATTAAAAGTATACGCCTAATGGCCCAGAAGTATAATTTCCAGAGTTAAAAACTGGACTGTACTTGTCAGAAGAATTTCAGCAGGTTTTGCTTGTTAGCTGCGTTAAAGCAACACCTATAAATTCCTCCTGCTGCACAGCTATTGAAAGTACAGGAGCCCTCTTCAGTTTTCAGTCTCAAGCCTTGTTTTTTTCAGTGAAAATAAACTTCTCAGGAGTCTGAGGAAATGGCTTGTAACTTCTCAAGGGCGTTTCATGTCAATCTACTTTTTGGAATTAAAAAACAACAACAACAAAAACCATAGCTTTCTCAGTTATGGGGTCTCCAAAATATCGGAGTGAAAACTGTTCCTTCTCACTTATGAGTTGCTGTTTGAAATCATTTTTCATTTAATTTGAAATTCATTTTTTTAATTTTTAATTTTAAGTCATTAATATCTAATTTTAATTTAATTTTTTATTTTTAAAATTTTTTAATAGAACCTTTTTTCAGTTTTTTTTTTATTTAAATCATTAAATAAGTTAAAAAAAGGAAAAGAAAAAACCCGAGGTAGAGAAAGCAATACTTCGAGACAACTTGAGGGGGGAAAAAGCAGAGTACTAAATCACAAAATCTACAGAAAAACAACACAACACAATCTATTTAGACCTGTAAACATCATCATTAAATCAGAGGAAATCTTAACAATAAAGTCGAATTGCAGCGTAAATAGTAAAATGCCCCATTGCATCTGCTATTTTTCTTAGATTGGAGGCTTGTATTTTTCTTAATGTATGCAATGTATCTTTTAAACTTTTAAAATAATGGATGTTTCATTCACTTTGTTCGCTCTGAAGGAATAGTATGAAAATAGGGTCCCAAAATAGTTGTCGCATTTACAGTTTCATGTGGTTCAGTATGGCTAAGTGGCTAGCCTAGGATTCACATGGCACAAGGAGCAGTAGGAGCCTACGGTATTTCTGTATGGAGCAGGGTGACCAACAGGTTTCCTGCAAAAGGTTCCCATTTCTACTTGCCAATCCTGTCCTGCTACCTTCTGTCTCAACAGGAGGGCAAAACCGCTCCAAAACATGGTGTAATAGGATGGCATGAGTGCTGAAAGTAGCGTGACACATGTTGAAAAAATGTTGGTCACTGGTGGCTTAATAACAACCTAGCTTTGAAGATGTATTAATTTCTGTGTTCTTTAAAAAAAAAAAAAAAAAGGCAAGTGATTTTTGACACATATGGACAATTGCAAAAAACCATTTTCAAAGAATGCTCTTTTCTGTTACTAGATTTCAAATCAAATTTAAGTCAATTAGGAGGGCTAGCTGCAGGCCAACATCTGAAAAATTTAAAAAATAAAAATTACAAAAAAGGGTCGCACTGGACTTTACACAGAGAGTTTATTTTTTTTGTCCAGGTGTGATAACATGTGGTCTTCCAAGTTTTTTTTTCATTCCTCATAGATCTAGATAGCATACTGAGTGCTGAAAATCACAGGAATTGCAGTTCAGCAACATCTGGAGAGGGAACCCTTTTCCACTCCGTATTAAACAAAAAGCTGCTGCAGAAGTTGAAAGTGTGATGGAGAGGAAAAATCTACATTTCATCATCCTCATTCCCAAGCTGTTTTTCTGTTTAAAATAATCCCTCCCCTCTAATAGTGGTTTCCTTTAGAATTTTTTGGATTTCAACTCCAGAAGCCCCAGCCACTATGGTCAATTCTCAGGGCTTCTGGGAGTTGAAGTTTTTAAACATCTGGGGACCCACAGGTTGAGAACCACTGCTCTAATTGATTTATTATCTATGGGAGAAGGACATACAATTTAGTGTTAGGTGGGTGTCACATTTTAAGAAATAAACCAATGAAGTTGAATGTACTTTGAAGGTGCCCAGGATAGTGAGGAGTCCAGAGATCCAACAATACCTAACTGAACCAAGTAAGGGCACAACCATTGTTGTGGATTTGACTCCACTATCCTGGGCACCTTCAAAGTACATTCAACTTCTTTGGGTTTTTATTCCTTAAATTATCCACCCAAAACTCAAAATGTCGTAAAGTCCCATTCTCATAGATAATAAATCAATTAGAGCAGTGGTTTCCTCCTCCCCAGATGTTCAAAAAACTTCAAATCCCAGAAGCCCTGAGAATTGACCATAGTGGCTGGGGCTTCTGGGAGCTGAAGTCCAAAAACATCTGGGGACCCAAGGTTAGAACCACTGAATTAGGGGAGGGATTATTTTAAACAGAAACAGCTTGGGAATGAGGATGATGAAATGCGATATGTTCCTCTCCATCACACATTCAACTTCTGCAGCAGCTTTTTGTTTAATAAGGGGGTGGAGAAGGTGTGCCTCTCCAGATGTTGCTGCATTCTGTGATTCTTCAGCACTCAGTATGCTATCTAGATCTGATGAGGAATGCAGTAAAACATCTGGATACCATACCACACCTGGACTAAAAAAATAAACTCTCTGTGTAAAGTCCAGTGCGATCCTTTTTGTAACTTTTATTTTTTTTCAAAAATTTCAGATGTTGGCCTAAGCAAATTTCCCAATTACTTTCCCCAAAATTTTTTTTAGTTAATCTATAAAGAAAAGAGCATTTTTTAAAATGGTTTCCTTTGCAATTGTCCAAAATGTGTCAAAAATCACTTGCCTTTTTTTTTTTAATGAAAAAAAATTAATGACATACTTCAAAGTAGGTTGTTATTAAGCCACCAGTGACCAACATTTTTTTTAAAAATGTGTCACGTACTTTCAGCACTCATGCCATCCTATTACACCATGTTTTGGAGCGGTTTTGCCTCTACCTGTTGAGACAGAAGGAGCAGGACAGGATTGGCAAGTAGAAATGGGAACCTCTGTCTCAGGAAGACCTGTTGGTCACCCTGCTCCAGCAGAAAACCGAGGCTCCTACTGCTCCTTGTGCCATGTGAATCCTAGGCCCACTAGCCACTGAACCACATGAAATTTGAAAATGGACAACTATTTTGGTACCATATTTACATACTATTCCTTCAGAGTCAAAAAGGGAATGAAACATCCATTATTTTAAAAGTTTAAAAGATACATTGCAACATTAAGAAAAATACAAGCCTCCAATCTAAGAAAAATAGCAGATGCAATGGGGCATTTTACTATTTACGCTGCAATTCGACTTTATTGTTAAATTTTCCTCTGATTTAATGATGATGTTTACAGGTTTAAAAAATTGTGTTGTTTGTTTTTCTGTAATTTTTTGATTGCAGTACTCTGCTGATTTTCCCCCCTCAAGTTGTCTCTCGAAGTATTGCTTTCTCTACCCCTCCCTTTCCTCTTCCCCTTTTTTAAATTATTTAATGATTTAAATAAAAAAAAAACTGAAAAAAGGTTCTATTAAAAAATTTTAAAAATAAAAAATTAAATTAAAATTAGATATTAATGACTTAAAATTAAAAATTAAAAAAATGAATTTCAAATTAAATGAAAAATGATTTCAAACAGCAACTCATAAGTGAGAAAAGACAGTTTTCACTCCAATAACTCTATGGAGACCCCATAACTGAAGCTACTGGTTTTTGTTGTTGTTGTTTTTTAATTCCAAAAAATAGATTGACATGAAAAGCCCCTTGAAGTTACAAGCCATCTCCTCAGACTCCTGAGAAGTTATTCTTTCACTGAAAAAAAAAAAGGCTTGAGACTGAAAACTGAAGAGGGCTCCTGGTTTTTTAAAAGCTGGACAGGAGGAATTTCAGTAGGTGTTGCTTTAACCAGCAAACAAGCAAACCCGCTGAATTCTTCGGTCTACAAGTACAGTCCAGTTTTTAACTCTGGAAATTATACTTCTGGGCCATTAGGCGTATACTGTTAATTTGTTCATGCTTTTAATTCGTGAGGCCATTTGCACACAGTACGTAGACAACTGAGGGGAAATAAAAACGATACACTTGGGCAAATTAAGGCCTTTATTAGGGCAAAAGTGTCGTATTCCGCCTCTGCGCGGACCGTGAATTAGGAACGGGCCGGCTTCAAAGACCAGAAGCAGCATAAGCCGCCCCGCTCGCCCTCCGGCCCGCTGCCGCCCTGTCCTTGGCGCCAAGTGGAGACGGAGCGGAGCTGCAGGAACCCTGAGGAAAAGCAACCATGGCAACCGCCGTCCAAAAGAAGGCGCCCTTCTTTCACGTGCTTCTCTCAGGCCGCGCTGCGGAGAGGGCTCGTTCCTTCCCCGTTGCCTTTTACCAGATGGCGGCGCCCGTCGGCCCGTTGAAGTTTTGGAAACCAGGTAAGGACTGAACCTTTGGGGCGGGGCGTTGATATAAGGTTCGGAGTAAGAAGAAATCCCGAAGGTGTGGGTGCGAGGTATGTGTTCCGCTTACCTTTACGAGTTGAACGATTTTTTTGGGCGAAGGATCGGGGGCCGGGGGGCAGATAAGCCGGGGCTCTCGCGGGTGATGCTTCCTTGCAGAGGACGGGAAGGGGAGACAGGCGTGTCTGGGGGCGGTATTGCAGATAATTCCGTGACTGAAATAAACGAAAAGGATGCAAGTTCTCAAGTCTCCCTACTGCAAGTCAACGATAGCCCCCCTTAATAAGGTTGAGAGAAAAGACCCCTTTCACGTGTTTCAGAGCATCTTCGGATTTATTAATCTTGAGACCCTTCGTTTGGAAAAAAGATTTTTTTAAAACCCTGGTGCAAATGAATGTTACTGCTCCTACTTATGGGCACCTTGATGTGTGTGGTTTTGATGTCCAAGTATGCTTTAATGCAGTCGATTGAGCTTGCCTTTTTTTAGTAGTTCAAGGGGAACTATCTTGAACTTTACTTTGTGGTTAGTTGTTTGTCTAACTATGGCATTTACTTCTAATAAATATTGATATGTTCAGGTTCCTATTTCACCCCCACCGGGAAAGGGCAAGTCACATTCAGATCAGTGGGATTTGACTCAGATATACCAAAGGCTGACTTGAATCTCTTCCATGACCATCCATGTAGGAATTTTTTTTAACCCCCCTTTTTTCCCATGGTGTGATCAATCAATATGATTCAAACAAATGGGAGAAACCTGCACCAAATAACATGTTTATTATATGCATAATGATAACGTGGGGTGGATTTCCATTACAATAAGACAGCTGTGATGATTGGTTAAAAGACCAAGACTTCACAAGAAGAGTTGATTGGAAACTAAAAAAAGGGAAAACTTGCCTAGAACTGAAAAAAAAAAAAGAAGTCATCATTCTCCCCCGCTTTAAAATTAAAAAGTGTTTTATTAGCTCACTGTTGCAAAGCACTATGTACGTTAGTTAATGTTGAAAAGAGCAGTCCTGGATCTTCATTGCTAAGCAATCTGTATGCTTCCTTGATATTTGCATGATGCTCTTGAGGTGATTGTCCTTGTGTGAAGGATAATTAGTGTACAGTTTTTCTCTGTAGCAATGACATTTTATAGGTCCATTAATATGTATTTAAATTAAATAATTGCTGATTTTTAGGGGCCCATGCAGCCTTCTTGACAGTTCAAAAATAAGGTTTGCGACAGAGTTTCCCTCATTGTCTGTTTATTTGTGAATTGTTACAAGTTGCTGCTCCTATTATTTTCAAGTTCTAAGCGATTTGTGTCTTTGCTGTAATTTTGTGTGTAATTTGGTTGCATTTTCAACAAGCTGTCCTTTGAAATCTTTGTTTAACATGTTATGTTGTTATTGGAACAAATTGGACAATTGTAGTCCATTTACCTAAAGTTAAGCCCCACTGTAGTAGAATTCATTTGACAGATACACATAACAGGTACTGAACTACAAATTAGAGGCTGTGAAACTGCACCAGGCCATAGATCTTAGCCATAACTTTATCACTAGTGGAATCTGGGAGAATTTTGCAGAGAGAGGTGGGAAATATTTGTTGAAATAAACATGTAACAGTTTGATGTCATCACCAAACTTTTGCGTCAGTAAATGCTGTTACTGTGACCCAGCAAAAATACAGGTTTTGATTTTTGCTTTGATTTGTACAATTTACATTTGAACAATTCCCAACAGATTATGAAATTTCAGCAGTTTTTTCCAGGAGAAGGCTTGTTAACCATTAAGAAGTTAGACTCGCTCTTATATTGTGTCAGACTATTGACTCATCTCACTTAGTGTTGCCACTCGTCTGGCATGAGTTCTCTAGGGTTTAGGCTGGACTCTTTTTTGTTTGTTTGGTAGCTCTACCTGGATATTTGAGCATTACCTGGTGGTCTCCCTATCAAGAACTGTTATGTCTGAGAATAGTCATGGTGATGTGTGATATATTCAGAACATTCTGTAGGACAAAAGGGAACATTCCCAGGATACGTGTCATACTTCCTCCTTGACAAGGCCATGCTTTTTCTTTTTTTAATGGACTGTGTCTCTTTTCTTTCTCCCCAGTGTTTTTGTGATTCTAGAGGCATATACAGTCATTCTTCTAGCATGCTCTGGGATTAGGGGTGCAGGATCCCCACTAAAGTGGAGTATCTATGAATAACTCTGTCCCCACAACCATATTTAACACATTGAATAATACACTCCATGTATTCAGTCCACTGTGGATGCTTTTGAGGCATCAGGATTCCTTCTAAGGGGCAGTAGAAGAGGGTGGTTGGTGGGGCTTGTCACCACCTCCACCTGCTGCCCTACGGCATTTTTAGAATAGAGACTCACAGTCTTTCAAACTCTTCCCTGTTAAAATCTGCACAGGCAGCAGCATATGATCCATGAACAACGAATCTGCAAAACTGAAAACTACAAATGTGGAGGGCCAACTGTATAAAAGCAGAAAATAAGCGAAGAATGGTTGGATTGGGAAGGGGAAAGACTTGGTTTTGAACTGCCAGTATGGATGGACTGAGGAAGGAGAGGTACATGATCACTCAGATGAAACATGTATCAAGTTGAGTTCATGTTAATGGAGAGACAATCCTGTGATGCTTATTTAAGAGTTCCCATGAAATCAGCTGATTCAGTTCTGAGTAAAGATATGTAGTGTTTGTCTGCCTGTGCAGTTTATATTGATACTAATTGCCTGCCTATATATTGTTACATTATTCAATAATTTACAATTTATAATAATATTTAGAAGATGCTACTCATATGGTTGGCTACTGTTAGTAGCCTACTTCTGTGGAATTCCTTACCAGTAAAAGCACGAGCAGCATGACATGTTCCTTAATTACATGTGTAACAGCCACCCCTCAACTTTTGCGATGGTTCAGGACTCAGAATCCTTGCAAGTCAAAACTGCACAATAACAGTCATCCTTCCATTTTCTCTCCCAGGTACTTCTCCCCCATTCAGTTGGAATTTCTGCCAGGCAGGCGGCCTTGCAGGCTCATGGGTGATAGGCAAGTGAATGGGAGGAAGTGGCAGCTAACACAACCTTTCCCCCACCATTCACTTGTGTTTTGCCTGGGTGCACTGGCCTTCCGTAGTTGGGGATTGCAAGTCAGTGGGGGGCTGCAGCACCGTGACTAGTAATAAAGGCACACACATGGCTGCCCCTCTGCCATTCCGGCCCTTTGCCCAGGTCTGTGGAAGGAAGACACATGTGCCCATGCAAAAGGTAGGGGAATGGGAGGGGGAGAAGGGGGAAGCAGGCAGGTGCCTTGCGAATAATCAAACCCGTGAATGTGGAGGGGAGGCTGTACTATATATTATATCATATTTGTGATGCAAGGAATAGTGGGTTACTAACTTTAACTAAAATTGTTTGTAACAAAAAATGTTTTCAGAAGTTGTCAGCGGAACACAAAGATGTGCCCACCATCCTAGGTGTTATGAGGTATATGGTAAGATCTTTATACCATGATGATTATTAACCAAGAGACCTGTGTTGTGGCTACCAACACAGTCTTGTTTGTGCATGTGTTGTCAGAAAGAAGTGGAGTCTGGTTAAGCTTCATTATGACTATATAGTGACAGATTAATCTGAGTTGAATTTTAGCTAATAATTGGGTTAATAGCAAGTGTTATTAATGGCCGTATCCAGACTATTTGCAACAAGTGTTTATCTAGAGAAACTTCTATTTTACATTAAAAATGTTTGCCATAGCACAGGATAAAATACCTATTCTAGCAGTGATGTGAAGTATATTTTTTCAGTTATGTGGTATTTGTCATAATTTCACATACTGATTTCTGTTGATAAATTACTATTGACTTTTCAAAGCACATTTTCTGTTAGAATTATGTCCATGAATGATAAGTGTCACCTGAGAGCATTTTTTCAACAGCATTGTATGTAGTTATATTTACCATAGAGAGTTTTGCAGATGAAATCTTTCAGTGCATATTACTCTACTGTAAGAATAAAAATCATAATTTAGTTTGGCTTTTCAGCCTTTGCCAGAACTGCCTGCAGTGGACAGAACAGTGTATTTGAAGAATTGATGTATATGATTTATGTCAGGAAAGATCGTAACCACAATTTGCTTCTGTTTCATACTTACCAGTCTCATTGTCTTTGGACTTTGTGTTGTTCTCATTGATCGTCAGCCTGAGCCAACTGTAATGACAATATCCGGTCTGCGCAGCTTCTTGGATATTCTTAATGAGTACCAGAAGATAGTGGAGTTAAAGGCTCTTACTCCTTCTCCAGAAAGTAATTTTGGAAATGACCGATTACTTCATGATTGCTTAGACTCTCTTTTTGCCTGTAGAATGTGATGGCAAGTGTATAGCTGATGAGCAGTGTTAGCTACAAATTATATTTGTATTGTCCCTGTACAGTTATATCTCTCAATTATGTCAGTTCTTCTTTCAAGAAAGAAGCTCCTGGTTGATATGAAGGAGCTCTGGTATCTTTGAACATGCAGATGGTGGGGAAAATATATTCAACAGGCAGTTTTTTTTAAAAACTAGAACACAGGGTAGAGAAGCCTGGCTTTCCATGTGTTGTCAGACTACTACTGTTACCCTCCCTGCACTGGCTGAGGGTAAGGCAGTTGGAATCCAGCAACAGCTGCTTAAAGGCCAAAGGTTTCTCCAGGATCCCATTCTGCGCCAGCAACCAGTTGCTTTTTCTTAGTGTCGTTTCTGTGTGTGAGTACTTTCATTAAGATGAGGCATACCTTGTTTAACAAAGCCTCTGTAAAGAAGCTCATATTTGCAAAGTCTTTTTACATCCCCACAACTCTTCCTTTCCCTTTCTTATCCTTGTTGACTTGGAAGTTTTTTTTAAAGCAATATCAGCATCGGGGAGGATAATAAAGGAGGGCTGGAGAAGCGATGACTTTCTGTGTCAGTTTGCAGTAGTGCATTCTGCTGTAAACAATGCAATAAAACGTGAGTTGGGAAAGAATGGGATTCTGCTGTGATAGGCAATCCTACTGTTGTTGTTTCTGCCTTACAGCAACAGGTAAGGTGAACAGCAGCTGCCTCCAGAATCCCTTACTGAACATACATGCATGGAACAGCAAAACGGGAAAAAGAGAAAAGTAGATACACCTGTCTCCCTAGCTACCCTCAGCAGTGTTCTTTTTTTTTTTTGAATATATTAATAAATTTTCAAGTGGTTTCTTGTAAAAAATTTTAACGGGCCTGGTTGCTACATTTCACATGAGTGTATTGTTAGTTTTAGATAAAAAGTTTGCCAAAACATGTTGAACTGCTGTTTTATTTTGTTTTGGAGAGATAAGAACCTATCCCTATTTATTCCTGTGTTATTTCTGCCACTGGTATCTATTTTTTCCTTATAGAAGTAATGCAAAGGAATATGCCTGCTTGTTGACCAGGTGTATCATCCTATTTAATTCCATGGAAGAAAAAGTGAAGCCTCAGGAAAACCTTCCCAGCAGGGAAGTAGTCCATTAGCACTACCTTGTCCTTTGATGAAAGTGAAATTTCAGAATGGTTTCAACTCCTAAAAGAGAACCCAGTAAGGTACTAGGATCATATATCCACACTGTAAACAAGCAGGAGCTCCACTAACCAGGCAACACTACCCCTGTCTCTCTTCCAGTGCCAAGGGCTATCATGACTGTCATAAAATCAGACTGAAAGAGATGTAGAGATAAAAGCCCTTTCCGCACGAGCGAGGAAAAAATTCCCGCCGCGATGCCATTACTCACTGGTTCTTCTTGGTCCAAGAACGTGGACTCTCCCTTAAGCCCTTCTGCAGGGCTCCTCCTTTGGTCCCAGGGCGAATGTTCAGGAGCAGTGCAAGGTCTGTAGATCCGCATGCTCAGATCTTACAAAATGGCGGCTTCCTGTTCTTTGTGGATCTGGACCAACTACTGTCGCTGGCCATGCCACAGCCCGCCCTCCTCTGATTGCAGAGCTCTGCATTTGGTGCAAGCGTGCGCATCTGCACAAGTGAGGAGGAACACAATGGCGTGGGCCTCCAGAAGATTGAAAGACTGGATCTTTCTGGTCTTCACTTAGCACGTGGGAGTGACCATTCGGGCGTCTTGGATTGGACTAAGGTGCGGAACTAAGGTAATAGTTCGAACCTAGTCTGATCCAGCCTGCGGATGACCTCCATGACAGGATGCCTTGGCCCGTTTTAACTTCCTGGTGCGGAAGGGGCCAGTTTCTTCCATCAGGTCATCGGTGGTAGTCCAACCACCTTGCTTTGTGGTTTCTAATCCAGAATGGGACCAAGGCATCAGATCCTCTGATTCTTGGAGTCAGGCAGGGCCAGAGGGTCCTGGGCCAGACTTGGATGGGAGACTGCCAACAAATACCAGGTGCTGTAGGCTATATTTCAAAGGAAGGAAGTGACAAAACTGCCTCTGAGTATTCCTTGCCAAGAAAACCCTGTGAAATTCATGGAGTCACTGTAAATCGAGCACAGGCAACTAACAGAGTACATGCATGCACATATAATTTAATAGTAACAGAGTTTACATAAGACGTTGTTCGGTGCTGATCCACTGCTTAACTGACAGTAGTGGATACAAATCCTGTTAATTTTGGCCCTGCATCTCCAAGTTATATGTTTTTAATCAACTGAGCAGTGTGTGAATGATAAAACAATGCTTCTCTGTAAGGCTTCATTTTGGTATCATTTTGCCTGCAATATACACATGCCTACTAGTTAGAAACACCATCTTTAAAAGTACAGCAGGTCTATGCATATGGACAAAGCTGGGTGTGCGGTGACTTTGCAAAATGGTGAAGTTCAAAGAGATACCTGTTGTTCATGCTGAGCCTGTGGAGTGCCAGCTGTTTGTTTTCTTGTTGCCAGCAGATCTATGGCATGGCTCCTGTAAAATGAAGGACATCCTAATGAACTTGCATATGGGAAACTGCAAATTATGCATATCCGTACAATAACTTTTTCCTCTCCTTGTTATATCAGTTGGATGATTTCTAGCACATCTTTGTTTTGCAGCCTTAGTAACCTGCAGTCCAACTGACAATTGTTTATATATGTTGGGTATAAATGCAAATATTTGAAAGAAATTCTTATTTACAGTTTATTTGTAGTTACTGTTGGCATAGCTAAATGACCTTGTGAAAAGATAAACCGTCTTTCAGAGGAGACGCGTACCTCTTTATATTTGTTTGGAATTAATCTATTGAATTGGGTGAGAGAGGCAGTGAGTTGTGCATATACGTTCCCAGTGGAACGTAAGACCTATTGAATTGAGTTGGAATTGTTTCTGATAAATATACTCAAGAATCGTTGTCAGCAGGTCCATATCGTTCAGTGAGTATTGGAATCGCAATGGGTTCCTGTGCATATTTGCTTTGAAATGATATGATGAGGTAATATTTGATGGATTTATATTTTTTCTTTTTTGGAACTAGAGAATGGTGGAATTTTCATGAACTTTCAATATAAGTTCAGTTAAACTTGTAATAATGTACAGAACATTATGATTAAAACTGTAGATACTTAATTGCCATAAAATGAAATGGCAAATATAAAATATTCAAAGAGGGATTCTGCCTAATAAAAGCAGAGAATTCACTAAATAAGACAGTATCGAAGCAAACAGCTTCCCCTCATTAAAACTCTTCAAATTGTCACAAAGCAACAGTAAACAGACACTTCATTTTCAATAATGCCTTCTTGAAGTCCTGTTGTATTGTGAACTGGAGGATAATTTCATTAATGTGGATTGGCATAAAGATCAATTACTCAGAAGGGAACAGTACCCACTAGTTGCATTAGAGAATGACTTTCTGAGTGTCAGAAATTAAACTTGGGTGGTTTGGTAGGAGGGGTGACCCTACAGGGGAAGAAAGAGCAAAGCTGAAAGAGAGACGAGCAGCCATCTTCGCTGCTCACACCCAGACACTGTCCTTCCATCTAGACTGGGTTCCTTTTGTGTTATGGATTTATCCCCGGGTGTGTGTCGCAGCCAGTGTGATTTAGAAAAAAATCTCGGTGGTCTCCAAACAGCTCCCAGCACGGATCTGGGCAGCAGCAAATTCAAACCACATGCTTGGTTACCCTTCCAAGGTCCTGGCCAACACAGAAAAAGGTAGCAAAACCCTTTGCCCCTCTTGGTTGTCGCCTTGCGCCAGTAGGTTAAAATCCTTCTGCAAATGCTTTCCAGTTTTCAGTTAACTGCTGGTAGTTATTGGAACTGCCTGGCAAACACCTAGAAGTGCAATGACCAGTTCCTTTAAATACTCCTTCCTTCCTTCCTTCCCACACACCCCACAGTTTTCTATGTGGAGAGGTGAGGATTGTTTTGTGCATTTGCTAATATTAAGTCCTTTGAAGACTTACAAAGGGATAAAAACAGACGGTTAGAAGGTTTTCTGCATACAGGCATAAATTTAGATGAGATCAAAGGAATCAGGTGAAAGGAAAGAAACAACAACCCAGTACGATTGACAATAGCTGTGTATATGCTTACGCATGTGTCTGTGAGAGTCTGAATTTCTTAAATTTAAATTTTCTCTGGTATTTCCTTTGGAGCTTCAGTATGAACTTTGAATTCTCTAGCCTAAAGAAAGATTTGCTTTAGGATTTGGATTTGAATGGGTTTAGAATATCAGCCTCAAGTGTTGTAGTCTGTTCATTTACTAATATGCTAAGCTTAGTTTTTCCATTAGATAAATGTTGCTATTCATTCATCAAAGGTATGAATTTAATATAAGCTTAGTTTTGGCTCAAGAGAAAATATATTTCAAAAGGAAAATTTTTCTTTCCCTTTAAGGGATGGTGTTAGTAGATTTTGGTTATAAGCATATCTATTTATTTGCATATGTTACTCGTTTAACATTATATAAATTTTGTGTACTATGGTTAAAAAAATATGAATACAATATATATATAAAAAAGCAATACGTAAACCTGAATGTAGCAGGAAATAAAAATG
>CAOKZL010004587.1:0-22666 GCA_948472985.1 Iguana delicatissima | reverse complement strand
GAAAATTCAAAATAAAGATTTTTGTAGTTTGTCTAATCATTTTTAAATACAACCTCTACTGTAGCTTCTAAACTCAATTTTGATTAGAGATTCAAACAGATAAAGCAGTGGTTCTCAACCTGTGGGTCCCCGATTTCATGGACTTCAGTTCCAGAAGCCCCAGCCACTATGGTCAATGCTCAGGGCTTCTGGGAGTTAAATTCACAAACATCTGGGCCCCAGGTTGAGAACCACTGAGATAAAGGAATATTCAGTGACTTTTTAGGATATTGAGAATCCTAATATGGCTTTAAATTAGACCAAAACTATTACTGCAGCAGTTTGTTCTTGTTTAAAGCAGGGATGGGCAACTTTGACAGGTTTGGAAAGGGCAAGGAGGATCACCTTGGCTGCTAATAATCTCCCAAAATGGAAAAAATAAAATTGGGATCCCAGAGGAACAAGCTCATACTGAGTCTCCTCTCTTGATCAAAAGGCATCTTAAAATGTATGTGTTTTAACCATTTAGTGAGAACCTTAATCTAATATAACTTATTAAATTGTATTAAAATGCTCAGACTTCTGGTTCTCAAGCAAATCAATAAAAGAAATTTTTAAAGGTTTGGAATGCAGAAAGATTTCCCATCTGGAAAAGAAGATTTCAGATGTCCCCGGGCCTTATCCCAGGAGACACACATTTTTAGGCCCAGAATGTGGAAAGAAATCAGTCACAAGTCATCCCTTGTTCACCATCAAACACCGCATGCGGGGGAGAAATTTAGATGCTTGGACTGTGGTAAGAGTTTGGCGGAAACAGGGCTCATTTGTCATCAATCAATTCACACGGGGGAGAAGCCATTTAAATGCTCACAGTGCGGAAAGAGCTTCTCTCAAAAGAAAGTCCTCATTCGCCATCAAGCAACTCACACAGGGGAGAAACCATTTCAGTGCTCACAGTGCGGAAAGAACTTCTCTCAAAAGGGAAACCTCGTTTGTCATCAAGCAACTCACACAGGGGAGAAACCATTTAAATGCTCGCAGTGCAAAAGAGCTTCTATAAAAAGAAAACCTTATTTATCACCAAGCAACTCACGCAAGGGAGAAACTGGCACCTGCTCTTAGCTTGAGACCAACAGCCAAGTAGCGGCAGACAGTGGGCGGTGGGGAAGAAGTTACTTTCCCAGATGTGTGAGTACCCCAAACACTCTACGGGAAATAGCCAAACCCCCCCGGGCGAGGGGGTATAAATACTCTCACATTTTAGTGGAGCTGCATGGGCTAATGCTGCAGTGCAGTGCATATTGGCTACCAGAGGTCAGGGGTCTCCTTTCTGCTTTTTGCATGGGCTCCTTCCAGTGGCTGATCGAAGGACCTTGCTTGGGTGAGAACATCTATCTTCATGTTATTAGGCCTGATAGGTTAAGGTGGACACTGTAACTGTATACTAATGCTGATTACATGCTTATGCTGTTTGAACTGTTTGTTAATAAATTTGAGACTTTTTCACCTACAACTGGTGTCTTTTTCTACATTTGGTGAACTGGCCAATCATCTTTGGCAAGACAGTTTGAATGCTGGAATCAATCCACATGTAGCGCAGTTTCTTTTTTTCAAATACCCCCATCATCCCATGGTACATCCAGAATGTGAGAGCATCAGTTTCATCCTTTTGGCTTCTCATGAGAATTCAGTCCTGAATTGCTTTGGGACCCCTTCATTTGTCTTTTGGCTGCTTGAGTACAAATGCCTGGGAATCAGGTTGTCAGTCTGACTGCAGTTGCAGGGTGGAAATTGGGTTCCCCATAAAAAATTTTTGTCCTGCTTGCTGATGTTTTTTCAACTTTTTTTTTAGTTTCTCCACCATCTTTCCTCAAAATTTCACCTACACATGCAAAGAGGGCCCTTTTTTTTAAAACTGCAGCATCCTGGCTCTCTTTATCTGGCCTTGTTATGAACAGTAAAGCAACAACAAATGAACTTCATAAATAGGGAATCGGAGAACCACAGAGTTGAAAAAACCCCAGGGCCATCTAGTAACTCCATTCTGCCGTGGACGAATCCCTCATCAAAGCATTCCTGACAGATGGCCACCCAGCCCTGGTTTAAAAACCTTCAAAGAAATAGATTTCATGGCGCTGCAAGGCAGCAGCATTTTCATCTGTCAAAATTCTGAGGACATCAAGAACTTTGAGTGCCATAGTGAGCCCTCCTGAGCATTTTAGAGTGCAAAGCCATGCTGTTCTGCTCAGCTCCACTGATTAGGGGCCAAGAAAAACAGCCATGGAGATGCTTTGTGTCTCGGCTAAATCAACTTTTTTTGAGCAAAGCAGGATACATGATAAAAGCAATGTGCTTCAACAGCAAGTCATGAAGTAGTTGAAAAGCAAAGGTAAGTGCAAAGGAAAAAGGTTACACACCAAACAAGAAGCAAACTTTTAACCAGTAGTAAACCACTCCCGTACATACACACCATGTGACTTGGTATGTAAACTACCAGACATTCTCAGGCTCAGAGTTTTCCCAGGGGGCAGAACTGGACACTAGACAGTCAAAATATATAACACCGGTTGTCTTTCAGAGGGCACTGTGACTTCGCAGCAAACTTTGCTGGAAAAAACATCTATGCTACTGCACACATACACCGTTTGGAGTACTCAACGAGCCCATTCTTATCAGGAACCACCATAAACATTCCTGACAGATGGCCGTCCAGCCTTGGTTTAAAAAACCTTCAAAGAAATTGAATCCACCACACTTTAAGGAAAGGGGGTTTTCCGTTGTCAAACTGCTCTTACCATCAGGAAATTTTCCTAATGTTTATTATCTTTTTCCATTATTTTTGAGCATTGCTCCATGTCCTAGTTTTTGGAGCAACAGAAAACGGGCTTGTCCACCCTCCTTTCACATTCCTTCAAACATTTAACATAGCTATCATTTTGACACTTAACCTTCTTTTCTCCAGGCTAAACCTCCGCTCCGTAAGCGGCTTCTGATGGCATTTTTCCAGACCTTTTACCATTTTGGTCCCCTTTTCTGTGGACACATTTCGAGGGTGTAATTTTTCTTGAATTTTGGTGTCTGGTTGACCACAGTATTCCAGCTGGGGTCTGCCCAAACAAATAGAGTGGTACCATCATTTCCCCTTGACGTATTGATGCAGCCCAGAATCGCATTGGCTTTCTCAGCGGCTGCATCACACTGTGAAAATGTTCAGTCTGTAGCCTACTAAGACTCCTAGATCTCTTTCGCATGTCCTGTGATCAAGGCATGTGCCATCCATCTTCTATTTGTGGATTTCATTTTTTTCTGCCCCCTGTGGAGTACTGGAGTCCCCGAGACCAGACCCTGCTTGGCCAGGGAGACCCCCTGGGTGACCCTTTGGGGAGTCACACTCTCTCTACCTCAGAGGAAGGCAAAGGCAAACCTCCTTGGAATAAATCTGACCTAGAAAACACTATGCGAGAGTCACCATTCGGCCATGGTTGTATAAAAAACATAGCATGAAATCCTAATTTATCATGTTTCTTGTTTGTTTCTGGAGGGGCTTAATCTATTGCTGCCGTGGGAGATTTTTACCAGCTGCAGGCCACCTTAAATGGTTATCGGTGAGTGAACATTCCTGTTCAATCTCTGGGACTTTCCCTCTGCATGTTAAGTAAATGAATCCTAGATAGATTTTTTTAAAAAAGTATATTTTTATTGGATTGATTTAAAAACAGATAAACAGAGAGAAAATATATTTCCCAAAAATTAATACAAAAACACTAACACTTCACCTATGACTAACATAGTAAATATCCCAATAATTCTATTTGTTTATATAAATGTATTTATTAATGTTCCTGCTACTATAATCTCTCTCTCTCTCACTCCCTTCTTCCCCCTCCTACTCCACTTGAGAACAAAACTAATTGTCATTTAAAACCACTTTTCTTTGCTGTGGGGGATCATTAATTGTATCTTTTCTAATTTTTCACTCCTCCACTTCTTTAAATTATTTCTATTAATAAATCTAGTTCAATGATGGAAGTAGTGGAAACAATCAGAAACTTGAAGAATGATAAATCTCCAGGACAAGACGGCTTTACTGCAAAATACTACAAGATTATGGAAGGTGAGATCTCAATTCCACTGCAAAGTACAATAAATGAGATAATAAAGAAATCCAGAAACTTGAAAAGGCAAATGTGGTGTTGATTCCAAATGAAGGTATAGAGATTCAACTGATGTAAAAAATTATACAGACCAATCTCACTTTTGAAAACGGATTATAAGACTTTTGCTTCAATCCTGGCAACGAGACTTAAGAAGGTTTTGTCTGAGCTTATTGATGAAAACTGGAACGGTTTCTTTGGAAAATTTTCAGAAATAATATAGAACGGTCTTAAGTATAATTGAATACTATGAAAAGCATAATGAAAGGAAAATGGCCATGATATTTGTAGATGCAGAGAAAGCTTTTGATCTGATCAGCTGGCCATTCATGAAGACAGCTGTAAAGCAAATGCAAGCTGGAAAAAAATGTCATCATGGATTGAAGTGATTTACAATGGCAAAAGGCTCGACTGGTCATCAATGGAGAAACAACAAAGCAGATAGAACTGAATAGCAGGACAAGACAGGGATTGTTTGCCCCCCTTTCTGTTTATAATGACAATGGAAATATTAAACAACATCATAAGAGAAGACAAAGTTATGAAGTTTAAATTAAGAAATATCAGTATAAACTTGAAGTTTTTGCTGATGATTTAGTTTTCTTTCTTGATGATCCAAAGAGTAGTATTAAAGACCTGATTAGAATAAATTAAAAAATTGGGGAATTCTCTGGATTTAAGGTCAAGAAAGAAAAAAAAGTTTATAATGAAAAATATGACAAGAAAGAAGAGAAGTTATTAGCATCCCTAATGGGTTAACAAAGGACAGAAAGCAAAATATCAGGGGTCTGGATAGCAAAAAGAAATAATGACTATTTCAAAATAACTATGAGAAAAAATGGAAAGGAATAACAAAAGATTTGGAAAGGTGGATTTCCATGGAAATTTTTAAAGATAGGGAGGATAGCGGCAAAAAAATGAACGTACTTCCAAAGATGAACTTTTTGTTTCCAAACCTTCCCCTTATAACAAACAGGAAGCCTTTTATACAGAGGAAAAAAAAGGGTGACTAAATTTATATGGCAAAAAAAACCAAGGATAAAATGGAATATTTGACGGACCAGACATCCAGAGGAGGAATGGGGGTCCAGACTTTTAGATATACAATAAAGCTGGGCATTTACATGGATAAAAGATTGGGTTTACTGACAAGATATGAGAATGCTAGCACTGGAAGGAGTGGACCTGAGGATGGGATGGCATGCCTATATGTTTTATGACAAAGCAAAAATGGATAAAGGCTTTCTGCATCATTATGTTAGAAAATGCTTTTTAAAAAAATGGAATGATTAGAAGAGTAAAAATATAAAGGGGGGGTTTCCCCTGCGGGTATCCCCTGGGAACTTTTTTGGAAGATGGACTGAAACAGAGAGATGGCTGAATAAGATATACTAGAGCAATCAACTCCAAATGATTTTAAGATCAGATATAGAGAAAAAGTTGAACAGGAAGGAATATCATTAAATTGCTTTCCCTATAGACAGTTAACTGAAAGATTTCAGATGGACTTAAAAACATATGGAATAGAACCAAAAAGAAAAAAGGAGCGATCAAACCCTGTTTTACAATCCACCTCATTTCCTAGCCCATATGTCGAAGGAGTTTTGGAGGGAAAAGGGAAAAGGAAAGGTTAAGTCAGCTATGATCTTGTGGGCTCTGAATATTGGACATTCAATTCAATTAGATGCTTGGGAACAGAGCTAGAAAAGGACACAAACATTTACAATGGCTCAGAACCTAAAAGAGAACTATTTTAAGCTGTTTCACAGATGGTACATGACACCAGACAAATTAAAAAAGTTTTATAATACAGCTATTGGATTATGGCGGAAACGTCAGAAAGAGGTCAGAACAGACAACAGAGGGGAAAGATGAGATCGAGGAAGACCAGTAAGCAAAAGATTGCAGTAATCGAGATGAGAAATAACGAGAGCATGGATTAAAGTATTAGCAGAAGAGGGAGATAGGATGGGTCAGATTTTAGAGATGTTATAAAGAAAGAAGCAGCATGACCTAGCAGTAGTGTCAATATAGGAAGCAAAAGAGAAAGAGGAGTCAAAGATGAATCCAAGGCTGCGAGCCTCTTTCACCAAATGGATAAGTGTGCTATTGACAGTAGTACAAAAAGTGGAAAGTAAAGAAGGTTTTTTGGGGAAAATGAGTAACTTTGTTTTTGCCATATTAAGTTTAAGATGGTGGTGAAGCATCCATGAAGAAATACCAGAAAGATGGTCTGTAATACAATCATCAATATCCTTTGAAAATTCAGGGAAGGAAAAGTACAGTTTAATATCATCAGCATAGAGGTGACACTGAAACCTAAAAGAACTAATGAGATCACCAAGGAAAGAGTGTGAAGAGAAAATAAGAGAGGGGCCAAAACAGAACCTTGAGGGACCCCCACCAAAAGAGGAAAGGAAGAGGATTTATGATGACCAACCAGCACGTTAAATGACCAAAAAGATAGGATGAAAACCAGATAAGAACAGGCCTGGTGAACCCTAAGGCATGACGCAAGTCTAACAAGAGAACATGATCAACCATATCAAAGGCAGCGGAAAGAAGAATGAGGATAGAATACAGGCCCTGGGACTTGGCTACAAGAAGGTCATTGGTTATGTTAGTAAGAGCTGTCTCCGTGGAGTGTAAAGAATGATACGCAGACTGAAAAGGATCAAGTATAGCAGCCCGAGAGAGAAAGGAAAGACGACGTGCATGGACAACACGTTTCAGCACTTTAGAGAGGAAAGGCAGTAGAGAAATAGGGCGACAGTTGGTAAAGAAGAAGAATCCTGTGTAGGCTTCTTAAGAACTGGGGAAACAGTGGCATGTTTAAAAGCAGAAAAAAATGAACCAGAATAAAGGAAGAATATTAGGGGAAATAGTTATTAATGAATGAATGAATGAATCTTTATTGCTCAGCTAAAAGCCTTTGCAACTCATCACAGTCAGACAAAATACATCTAAATAACAAAATAGCACAAAACAAATTGTAATAGGCTCATATAAAAGCTAACATACAAGAACAACATATAGGAATAAACAATTAATGTAATGATTTTAAAAACTCGGAGCAATATAAAATAGAAAATGTATCTCCAAGATGATATAATGTAATCCAATGCAAAATTCAATATAAAATTATGTAAAGTATACTATTTAAAATTACACTTATGTATTCTATAACACCAGAATCAATTACGTTTATCACCTCCGTACTGTTCGTGGGGATAGTTTGGATATCTAGATCTTATCTTACTTGCAGCTAACGCAAAAATTGCAACCTTCACAGTGACATAGGGGTTGCCTACATTTGGTCTTAACTACAAAAGGCCTAATTTCTTGGACTAACTGATCAAAAGAATCCAGCAGATTAGGAGAGGTTAAAAGTTGGTCTCTTAAGAGAGGAATATTTGGGGACATTAAAAAAAGTTTATAATATCCTGTACCTTCTCATTCCAGCGGACCCTTTTTTCTCCTTGAGTTGCTGGGTTTCCCGGATGAATCATCGGTTTTTCAGGGGTGTTATTAAACAAAACGAGGAACAAAGGGATATTTGGATTGGCATGTGGTCACTCTCGGGTCTGGCCAAAACTTTAAAGTTTTCCAATAATGGGATGGTTGCTTGTGAAACAATTAAATAGTCAATCACACTTTTCCCTTTAGGACCTATGTATGCATAGAGGTCTGACTCAGGATCTCTAGCTGTCCCGTTACACAGGAATAGCTGATATTTAAAAAGAAAGGAAAAAAGAAATTGGCCGGCCACGTTGATCCCTTGATCCTTTGAATTCCCGATGGGGAGAGGGTTCAAATCCTCAGGGCCTAAATTCAATTTCTCAGGTATTTTATAATTATTTCAACCCAATCTAGCATACATATCTCCAGCTGTTATAATGAAGGGATCTGCATACAAATTGAAAAGGGAAGTAAGAACTGACTCTAGATCAATCCATCTAAAAGCACGCTCATACTTTGAATTCGAAGGGGGACAGTATACGTTAATCACAAAGAGTTTCACACCACTAGGCCAACCAATTTGAACAGTAAGTATATTACTGCAAGCTCCAATGTTCATTTGTGAGATTGTTGAATTAGACTCAGCAAGCACCATAGTTGCCAGGCCGCCATGTGGTCGGCCTTTAACCTTCGATTTAATAGCTGGAAGACAGTATGCCAAATACCCTGGGAGTGCAGGGAAATATGGTGAGGTAACCCAGGTTTCTTGAATGCAAATTATTCCAAAATTTGCACAAAAATCTTTAAAATGAATATCGGCTAACTTACAGGACCATCCTGCCACATTCCATGATAAAATTTTAAAAGCATTCTTGGCTCTAAATTGATTTTGAGAATCCCCTGTTGCATCTAGGTTAGGGTAAGAAAAGGTTTGGACGTGTTGAGATTCCTTGGTAAGTCAATCAAGCTCTACTATTTTGTTAAGTTTTCCTTCTTTGTCCAGGTAAACAGACCCTCCTCCAGCTGAGGGACTGAAGTGGCCTCTGCTGGAAGAGGCAATTTGGTTTTCAGATGCATGGACTGGCTGTCCACGTTTATCCGGGGTAAGGAATCTTCTTTGTAACCCCTCGTCTGAGGACACAGAAGGCTTTATTGGCAAAAGAAAATTATATTCAATAGTAGGAGAATGTTCTTCACTATTTTCATCTATTTTATTTAAGATACTATCCTCTCCTTCCTGTTGCTTCTTTCCAACTCTTTCACTCTTAGTCAGCACACTACTCTGTATATCAGGATTCGGTCTGGTTTCCACTGATAGTTGTGTTGCGTTAAGAGTGTCCTGCAGAGCAGTTCATCTGGTGATAATTTCTCTCTTAGAGTCCGAGGGGAGGGCCAAAAATGAGCTAATCAAGCTTCTTTCCTCTGTTGTAAATAATTCAATTCTTTTGTTTGTATTAGTATCATTAAAAAAAGGATGATTTATCTGGGTGTCCTCTAAACTTATCAGTGTGCCAGTTTTACAGATCTGCAAAGGCTGTAAAACATTGTGGAGGAGAGGCATGATAGTCTCATTCCTGAAGTATCGACATACTTCTATGCCAGTTTCTACCAGTTTCTTTTTTTGGCTATAAATTTCACTAGTGATCTGTTGATTCTCAAAAGTTATAACTGCACGAGCTCGGTATTGATTATAAAAAAGATATTCTATATTCAAGATATTCTCTATATTGATGGCCAGGAATATTTCCTCTCCAATCAGATGCATAAAATGCATTTTGCGCTGAAGTTGTGATAGCAGACCTCTTGATTTTGGAGAATTAACAAAAAACAGCTTCGAGTGTTTTAGATAAAGATTCCAACAATGTGGAGCCTGTTTAATTTCATAATTATTTGGTTTGTGAAGCTTAGAAAGTTGTGCCCGGCTCTCAATGAGCACATGATGCCAAGGGTCTTGAATTAAGTTTAAAGGAGATACTGAGTCGTTAGATAGATTTTTCAGTGTACGATTCTCTACATTGTTCAGGCCTCTGTACTGAGTAGTAGTAAGAATCAAAAAGGAATAGGATCCAAGGGACACGTGGGAAGATTAGAAGACTGCAGAATTTTAGACAATTATCTAGCGAGACAGGGAGAAAGGAACAGAATGAAAGATGAGTGGACAACTGCTAAGTTGGAAGTAAGGAAGAGTCAGGAACAGAAAGGGAAGGCAAATAGTTCCAGTTTTGATATTGAAGAAAGTAGCAAAGTCATTAGCTGAAAATAAGGAAGGAAGGGGCAAAGAAGGAGGTTTAAAGGAGAGAATAAAATAAAAAAAGACGTGAGGACAACTGGAATTAGCACAGATTAATGACCTGAAATAGGTCTGCTTGGCAAGAAAAATGGCACTAGAAAGAGAAGAAAGAATAAATTTAGGGTGAATGAAATCTCCTGCTCTTTAGTTGTCCTCCACAAATGCTCAGCAGCATGACAACACGAGCGAAGGTGCCGAGTGGGGGGAAAGCCAGGGTTGAGGCTTAGCAGAGGCAGAACGCATTAACAAAGGGGCAAAATTTTGAGAGCTGAAGACAAGGTAAAGTTTAGGAAGGAGACAGCAGAGTCAAGAGAGATAAGAGGCTAAGAAGAGGCAAGGAAGAAAGTAAAGCTTGGGATAAGTCTTAGGATTAACCGAATGAAGCTCAGGAACAAAGCAAATGGCAGGATGATGAGGTGAGTAAGTGCAAATGAGACAAGGTAAAGATCAGAGAATGGAAATTCAGTAAAAAAAAACAAGAACAAGATGAATGTTTAGTAAAAACAAGATGAGATAATGACCAAGGGAGTGAGTGGGAGAGTTAGAGCAGAGCTAAGCCCAAAGGAAGACAGAAAAAAAAAGGGAAAAACAGCAGAGACATCACCAGAGTCATCTACATTGTCGGGGTAGCCCCCCAATTTTAGTTATGGGACATGTAGTAGGAGTTAATTAGCAGCTTGCTTGTAACAAGGTATGAGAACCAGAGACTGTTAGATAAACAAAACTAGGAATATAATGATAAGTGCTTCCAGGCAACCAGAACTCCAAGGTCTCTTGGGGGGGGATGAAAACTCTTTGCTTCTTAAAGTTTTGAATGGCTAATTTCAGTTCACTCACTGAAGTCCTGTACTATGTATCACACCCCTAATAAATAGTGTCTTTGCACTGTTATATTTGTGTTTGAATTCAATTCCTGACAGAGTAAGGGACCTGCTGTATAACATAACAACATGTATCAAATATGTGAAGAAGATCCTAAAAAAAGGGGAAACATTGGGGAGCCGTAAAAGGTCTGGGGGAGGAAATGCTGAAAAGGGACAGTCCCCACCCGGGGCCCCCTGAAGCAAAACCCAAGACACGCCCTTTCGATCCATCCATCCACTGTGACCGGAGGCCAAACCTGGGCCGGGGGGAAAGAACCAGAAACTGCTCAGCGCCAACGTCGGGGCTACAAGATGGGACACATCCATTGTCGAGACCAGCATAACGGAACAACTTCTAGCCAAGAAAAAGAATGGAAAAGCAGCATGGAGAAATTTCCAAACTGAGAGCTCAGCTGCATATTGGAGACTCCTGGTGCCTCGTTTGGATAGTGCCACCCCAGGTTCCATGGTGGCAGCTGCTCCAGTGGGTGCAGCCCTGCCCCTCCCAAGATACTGGTGCTGCAAGTGGGACCCCGGCCTTTCCGAGAGTTGAAGCCACTTACGATGGAGATGGAGCCACCCAAATTTTTTCTCAACATGGTCTCTAATTATATGATCGACTACAGGAACAGTTTCCCTGATGATGATGCTAGAATGATCCTGAGCCAGTACCTTAAAGGAGAAGCAGCGGAGTGGGTTCCCGCCTTTTCGACTCCGAACTGAGAAAACAGTCGACCTGCATCTGTTCATGCACCAACTTAGAGAAAGGTTTTAGGATCCTTTCTTTCAAGAAAAAGCCAGATACTGACTGAAAAAATGGCACTAAGGAAAAGGAACCATTGGTGAATATGCCTGAAAATTTAGAAAGTTAGCCACTAAGGTTCCAGAATGGAAAGATGATTTTAAGCAATTTTCTCAAGGTTTTAAATCCCATCATCTTAGATCGCTGCCTGACCCAAGGGGATCCTGCCAGTCTCTTGGGATGGAGAAGTAGAAAGCATCATGGAGAGTGTCCAGCTTGCATGGCAAAGACCAGAGGAAGAAAGCATTTCCGAACCCAGGGACGACAAAAAACCACTTACCTGAGCAGTGGGGAAAAGAAAATGCGACTCAAAGAAATCATCTTTTTCCCAATGTGGGGGGAAAGCCACATCCCCAGCGAATGCCGGGGATGAAGAAACCCGCTGAAGAAAAGTCGGACATTCCCACCACCAGACCTGCATCCCGCAAAACTGACACCCCAAAGCTGACAACCAAGCCCCGCCAGCAGAACCGCTGCTGGAACTTGCGATGGTGAAGACAGCCCACTGACCACGTCCGACTTGGATAGCAATGATTGGGACCCCGACGAGTTCGTGAATGTAAGTACCACTAAAACTTGTCATGTATATGTTACAGTAACCTTACAAGGAAATGATGGGAAATTATGAATGTACAGGGCCTTCATTGACTCAGGCTGCACAACTAGTTTATTAAATCCTGCTGTGGCAAAAGAACTTGCTGTAAAGTTTGAACCCCCAAAGAAGGCTGTCAAGTTATCTCAAAAGGACGGGCCCCCCATGGAAGGAGGCCCATCGGGGGAAAGGGCCAAAACCCCTTCCCCTTTTAAGTTTGGGAAAATATGGGGCAATTGCATTTCCTAGTGCCCACCAAAATCGGCTTTCAATTATCCTTGGGTACGACTGGCTAAAAAAACACAATCCCCCAAAATTTACTGGACACCTGGCTTATTCAAACATAACTATAATGTAAATCTGGGGCCAATACAACCCCCCAACTCGGCACTCACTTTCAGTCCTGAGGAGGCAGAAAATTTCCCTTGAGTATTACACCTCAGAAAGCTTTTGAAGACCACGAAGCAGACAAACTGCCGACACACAGAGACTTTTATTGCAAACTCAGATTTACAGAAGGAGCTAAAATTAAACCCAAAATATTCCCAGTGAACAAACCCAAAAACTAGATTTAAAAAGATTCCTGAACAAGAACTTACAACGTAATTTTTTAAACCCTCATCTGCTCCTCCGCCATCCAATATTTTTTGCAATAAAAAGGATGGAGGAGAACCGACCTTTTCGTGAACTATAATTTACTCAGTCAAGCAGTACTGCCCAATATTTATCCAATTCCTTTAACTAAAAGAAATTTTAAAACAATTGATTAAAGGCAAATTCTTTACAAAACTAGACCTCAAGGAGGCTTTCACAGAATACACATGGGTCCCGAAAATGGTGGTTTACTCTTTCTAACCCCACTGGGAAACTACCCAAAGGACAGCTCTCCCTTTTGGATTACAAGCTGGTCCGGCAGCCCTCCAAATGTTCCCCCAAATTTTGTTTAAAATTCCTCTCAAAGGTGTTGCTGTTTACCTAGGTGACATTTATCTATTCAGAAAGCCTCGAAAAACACACCGAAATCGTACGTACTGTGCTGCAAAATTAGACAAAATTTTTGTTAAACTTTGAAAATGCGATTTTTACACTCAACTTTTCATTACTTAGTGTACCGTATTTGCTAGAATACCCCAAACATGGACCCCGTCAAAATTGACACCATCTTAAACTGGCCTATTCCCAAAAATAGAAAGCAAATCCAACGATTTCTTGGCTTTGCAAACTTCTATCGCAACTTCATAGAAGGATTTGCCACAATTCTTCCCCTTTATCGACCTCTTTAAGAAAGCAATGGATAACAAATCTAACCCATGCAGCCGCATTGTCTGGACTGAAAAATCCCAAAAGGCATTCAAACCCCCAAAAAAAATTTACTTCTGAACCACTTCTCTTAGTCCCTGATACTGCCAAAGAATTTATAATTAAAGACGCCTCTGACTTTGCCATGGGAGCTGTTCTTCTTCAATATGACACAGACAACCACTTAAAACCATGCGCCTTCATCTCCAAAAAGTTCTCCGCCACACAACGCAACTGGTTGATTTGGGAAAAAGGGAAACCATGGCCATCCATTTTGCGCTCACCTATGGGACACCTCCTTGAAGGTCCTAAACTTCCATTTCAAGTCTGGACTGACCACCGCAATCTCGAAACACTAAAAACCGCCAAAAAACTAAGCCCTAAACAAGCACGCTGGGCTGAAATTTTTAGCGATTTAGATTCAAAATTGTTTTCAAACCTGGGAAAATAACACTTTGGAGATCCTCTCTCATGACTACCCTGCCACAAGCCTCCTTCCTTTTTTTCTCCAACCACAGAAAAACCTCTATTCTCCCCCAAAAAATTTTGGATTACAAGTCACAACCTGTGCACAACAAGGGGGAAAATAGCCTCAACCTTTCCAGCTGTTGGAGAATGATGGGTCAGACAGTCACGGCTGGCGGCTGTCTGCAGTAGGAAAGATTTAAAGGGGACTTGTTACTTCGCTGCCATAGCAACCCAAGTTGTAAATAACTGTGCTCTCTTCCCCGACCAGACAAGGTCACTTTGCGGCTGAGGCTGAGAAACCACCTGTGCTCCTGTTTACAAATATGTTGCTTCCACTAGTAAAGTAAACATCCACTAGCCTTGATATGTTATGTCTTCGCCTGTGCAGCTGTGTTCTCACATGTTTTTGCCCTGTTTTTTATGCCTACATAATAGGCTGCCTGAGAAAGCCTTGTGTGACTTTCTGGCTGGCTTTTGACATGTCCTGATTTACTTTGTCATGTTCTTAGTTTTGCCTTTGTCTCTGCGTTTTGAGACATGCTTGCAATAAAGCTTTTTAGTACTTAGTCCCTGTGGCTGTGTGGCTGGCTTTATTTTCCTGGCAAGAAGATGAGGCTTTGCAGTGTTTTGCAAGCCAGCCAGTTTGTGGATTCAACTTTTTTGTCAGCTGAGACCACAGTTTTCCTTGGCACAAGCATTTTCTGTAATCTACCTACCAGACAGATGTTTGGCTACAATTCGCACAAAGACTTAATCACCTGGGTTAAAGATTCGGCTTTCATCAGAACTAAAATCTACATACCACCAGCTTGCCACATTGAAATGTTAAAGAGATACCATGATTCCAAACCTGCTGGACACTTTGGCTTTCTTAAAACTCTACATTCCATCAGAAAACTTTTCCATTGGCCAGGCTTTAGAAAACAAGTCCAAGAATATATTAAAAACTGCACCGTTCGCAACACCTACCTGCAAATCCTCTTTATCTAAGCCACATGGGCTTCTCCAACCACTTCCTGCTCCTTGTTCACCTTGGGACATTATTTCATGGGACTTCCTTGTTGGTCTGCCCAACTCACGTGGTTTCCATGCCATTTGGCTTGTCACCGATCATTTCTCCAAACAATCTTATTTTATCCCACTGAAAAGGGTTCCCACCACTGAAAAACTAGCCGACCTCTTCATCAGCAACATCTGGAAACTCCATGGACTTCCTTCCACAATAATTTCTGACAGAGAACCTTCACTTCCAAATTCTGGACTTCACTCCTTAAATCTCTTGGCATTTCCCAAAAACTCAGCAGCTCCTATCATCCACAAACTGATGGGCAAACCAAACACACAAATCAACCCTAGAACAATACTTATGCTGCTTTGTCCATTCCAACCAAAATAATTGGACACTCCTCGTCCCCTCTGCCGAATTTGCTTACAACTCTGCTCTACACTCCTCCACTGGCAAAACTCCATTTGAAGTTGCCCTTGGCAGAACCCCAAAACCTTTCCTTCACTCCCCACCGCTTTCGCTACAACTTAACCTGCCTCACTCACCTCTTGGATTACAAAAGTTTCTTCTACTTGGGACTCTGTATTCTACTCTCTTGAAGCTTCAGAAGCTTCTCACAAATGCTTTGCTGACCGAAAACGGCAACCCAGTCGTACACACCAACTTGGAGATCTTGTTTACCTCTCCTCCAAAAACATTTCCTCCGATGCCCCCTCCAAAATACTCTCCCCCAAATACCCTGGTCCTTTCCCAATCAAACGTGCCATTAATGATGTCACTTTTGAACTTTTTTTGTCTGACACTGACAAACTTGTTCACCCTGTTTTTCGTTCCAGCTTACTGAAACCAGCTCCTTCGAATTCTTCTTCGGAGAGTAACCTACCTACTCGATCTCCTGTTCCTACGTTGCGTGTTTCAACAATCCATGTTTGCCTACTGCATTTTGCATTTTCATTCTGATTGCTGTCTTTCCTCTTTCCCTTTCTTTTCCACTCCCCGCAACCTTTCCCTTTTCACTATTCATCACTGCTATGCTATACGTTCATTAATTTTTTTCCAGGACGGGCAGGATGTCAGGTAGCCCTCAATATTTTAGTTATGGGATATGTAGTAGGAGTTAATTAGCAGCTTGCTTGTAACAAGGTATGAGAAACCATTAGTTAAAGCTAGGAATGCAGTGATAAATGTTGCCAGGCTGAAACCAGAACTCCGAGGTCTCTTGCGGGTGAGATGAGAAACTCTTTGCCTTTAATGTTGTGAATTTTACTAATTGTCTCCAGTTCACTCACTGAAGTCCTGTACTGTGTCACCCTCCTAATAAATAGTGTATTTGCACTGTTATATTTGTGTCTATGAATTCAGTTCCTGACATACGTGAACACTGAAATCACTCAGAAAAGAAAGGGAATATTATCTGAAAGAAAGTTAGTCAATCAAGAGTCAGAATCTGGCAAGAAGGGAGAGAGAGGACCAGGTGGACAATACGGTATGAATTATGGTACCAAGTACAAGCGTGCCAACCAAATCTAAGGTTGGCCCCCTCTAAGATTAAGGTCGTCGTCTTCTTTGCAGTTTTATCCAGTCTGTAATCCAAGTTAATTCATTTGCATAATGGCAACTTTTTAAATCTGGTCATTCTTTAATCATTTTTAAATACTACCTGTACTCTAGCCTCTAAACCAAATTTTGATTGTAGATTCAAAATGATAAAGGAATATTAAGCAACATGTAAGCTTAGAGGAAAATGTTAATGTGGCTTTAGAACTGGAATAAAAGAATTATTGCTGCAGCTTGTTGGTTTTTTAGAGCAGGAGTGGTTAACTTTGCCAGGTTTTGAGAGGGCCTGTAGGATAACCTTAATTGCTAATAATGTCCAAAACTTGGCACAAAAAAAATGGGAGTTGCCACAGAAAGCAGCTCATAGTGAGGTTCACAGCTTGAAAAAATGTATATTTGTGAAGTTTTAATCCATTTAATGAGAACTTTAATCTAATACAATGTGCTAAATATTTTTAACGCATGAACAGCGCTTCCTCATTCTCAAGCGACTCAAACAGGGGAGCAATCATTGAAAGGCTCAGGATGTGGAAAGTCTTTTATTTGGAAGGAAATTCTGAGATGCCATCAAGCCCCTGCCAATGGGGAGAAAGCATTTAATTGCTCAGAGTGGGGAAACAAGTTTAATTACAAGTCAGCCCTCATGTGTCATGAAACAAATCACACAGGGGAGAAACCCTTTAAAGGCTTGGAGTGCAGAAAGACCAGTCTTTGTGCTTATTTTGAGCTAGATTAAGTGTGTTTGGGGTGTAGTTAAAGAAGTGGGACTAGTGATCTGTTCAACTTCCGTTTTGTGCAATTACTAAAATACTCTGCTGGTTGAGAGTCTCATTACCAAAGTCTCTCAATATTCAAATTTTTTTTTTTAATTTCCCCAACAGGTTATGGGTCCAGAACAGAACAGTTGCCAGATTTTTCAGGTTTTAGTTATTTTTTGCATTTTGTCTTTCTTGTGAAAGTGGTTGGTTTTTTCCCTTCCCCCCTTTTTGGAAACACACATCTAACTAGAGAATTTTTACCTTTTACCTTTTTGGGAGCTGATTTCTCTTTTTGTTGGAATTGCTAACTAAAGCAAAAATGCTGCAAGCAGATTTAGCAGATTTAGACCTAGCTTCCAAACCCAGACTTGTGTGACTCAGCAATGAGAGCTATACAGAATGGAGACAAAAATTAAATTTAGCCTTTAATTACCATAATGTTCTGGATGCAATTGAAAAAGAAAAACCAAGTGGTGAAGCTGCAGAACAATGGTTGAGAAAAGATGCTACAGCTCAGTATCTGATCGGTAACGCACTGGAGGCTAATCAGCTACTCTATGTAAGAGATTGCAAATCTGCAAATGCAATGCTAACTAAATTTAAAGAGATGTATGGTATTTCATCTGAAAAATCTCAGTCAGTTTGGATGAGGGAACTTGTACAGCTTTGCCTTCACACTAAAGCAGGCTGTGAAGCTTATATCAGCAAACTGATTATAATTTTTGATAAGTTGAATTCCTGTGGATTCCAGTTTTCTGATAGACAAAAGGTTTGCTTCCTGACTGGAACTCTGGGATCAGAGTTCAATCCCTTCATCTCTCTTTTACAAAACTTAAAAGGGCTAACCTTTAATGAAGCTTTGTCTAAACTACGAGAAGAATGTATTGACCAAGGGGCCTCTCCTTTGATCATACACAGAGACCAAGCGGATCAAATTACCTGGCCACTAAGAAGGGAAAACCCAAAGCTCCGCCTAGGGACCAATCAGAGCTCAATTGCTATAACTGCAACAAAAAGGGTCACATTACAAGAAACTGTACTCTTTCAAAAAAGCCCTCAGCCAATGGTAGCTCTCCAACTAAGAAATTTACAAGACAAAGGCAGCATGAAGTGGGTGAACCAAGCAAACAGTCTTATAGAGAAAATAATCTTCTTTTAATGGGGCAGACTCTGGTTGTTAATGACTACAAGCAGAAAAATAATGGTTGGATTATAGATTCTGGCTGTACCAATCACAGCACATTTTCTGATGCATATTTTGATAAAATGGATCCAGATGCAACAGGAAAGATTCAAGCTGCAAATTGTGAATCCATGCAGACCCTGGGATCAGGAAGCTGCACTTTAAACTGTCTATTGCCTAATGGCAAAGTTGCACAGAATGTAGCAAGTGATGTCTTGTTTGTTCCTGAATTACACTGCAACATGCTCAGTGTGTCTGCTTTAGATAAGAAAGGATTTGAAATACTTTTCAAACAAGGAAAATGCACAGTTACCAAAGATAATGTCCTTTTTGGAGAAGCATTGGAGAATAATGGTGTCTATGAGTTACATCTTTCAGCAAAACAAGCTAACGTTGCTAGAGCACAGATGAATGAGGACAGCCTTGACCTATGGCACAGACGTCTTGGACATCGCGATCCAAAGGCAGTTCTTGAACTACAGAACTAGAGCTTGGCTACAGGAATCAAGGTGAATCAACAATACAATGAAAGTACTACCAGGTGCGTAACTTGTGTTGAACAAAAGTCAGTCACACCCTCATTTCATCCAAGGACTGAAAAGAGAACCGCTAAGGTACTGGATCTCATTCACAGTGATTTGTGTGGTCCATTTAATGTTCCTTCACTTGGTGGAAACAGATATGCTTTAATTTTTGTGGATGATTTTTCAAGGTATTGTGTTACTTATCTTCTGAAAGAGAAGAGTCAAGCCCAAGACATCCTACAGAAGTATGTTGTTATGGTGAGAACCAAGTTTGAGATGACACCTAAAGCTATCCAGACAGATGGTGCTGGTGAGTACATTTCACATTGCACACAAGCTTTCCTGGAAGACCATGGTATTTTGCACAGAAGGAGCGTTCCTTACACTCCTGAGCAGAATGGGATTGCTGAAAGGAAACTGAGATCTCTCCTGGAGATGACAAAGTGCATGCTGGCAGATGCTCATCTTCCCAGTAAATTTTGGGGTGACGCCTTTATGACCGCAACGTATCTCCAGAATAGATTGCCAACAAAAGGCACCACACGAACACCATTTCAACTATGGCATGGCAGAGTACCAGACATGAAACACATTAGAAGCTTTGGAAGTATTGCATATTCATACATACCACAACAGAAGCGACACAAACTAGATGCAAGAGCAGAGCAGACTATTCTAATTGGCTATGCTCCTGGAAGCAAAGGCTATAGAGTAATGAACTTAAAGACTGGTGAAGTTGCTACTAGGCATGTAGTTTACTTTGATGAACAAAGCAGAGTTGATAAGAGAGGAACTGTCATAGACTTTCCAGATGAACGAGAGACTATCTTAGAATCACTGGAAGAAAAGCAAAGTGTTGAACCTCTCTTAGAAGTGCAAATGTTGCCTACATCTGAAATACCACAAGCAGCTACACAACCTGATTCTGAACAAAGGACTGAGATATTTGCTGCAGAAAGCAAGCTAAAGGCAGAGAGCAGTACACTAAGAGAAGGGGATGCAGATGGCTCTGACCTGAGCACTGGATCGGAGGATGCTGCAGAGACAGACCAGGTTCCAGACCAGGTTCCCAGACCCAACAAAGGTGTACCAGCTCTACGCTTGTCCTACCTCGCAACATTAGTGTTACCAAATGAACCATCAAGCTTTGAAGAAATTGAGCAGATGCCTGCTGTTGTCCAACACAGTACCATAAGACTGCTTCTCAGTCTAGCTGCTTTCAAACAAATGGATGTCAGACACCTTGATGTGAAAACTGCTTTCTTACATGGAGAAATAACAGAGGAACTGTACATGCAACAACCTACAGGCTTTGTAGACCAGAAGCAACCACATCTGGTTTGCAAGCTGAACAAGGGTTTGTATGGACTTAAACAGGCTGCTAGAGCTTGGAATGAGAAACTAGACACAATGTTGAAACAATTAGGCTTTAAGCAAGGAGAAGCGGATCAGTATCTATACACCAAAACCAAAGAAGGTTATTCAACCTTTATCCTGACCTGTGTTGATAATTTGATCATAGCCACCAACAGAAATAAAGACTACTCAGAAGTTGTACATCACTTGAACAAAGAAGTGGAATTGAAAGAGTTAGGAGATGCAAAATACTATTTGGGCATGGAGATTCAAAGAGAACAAGATGGCTCTTTTCTACTGAATCAAAAACAAAAGATTGCTGAACTTTTAGAAAGTTTAGGACTCCAAGATGCCTGTACTGTAGCAACACCCATGACCACAGATTTTCTTAAAAATACTGAAGAAAGTGATGCTTTACCAGATAATAGTCTCTACAGAACAGCAATAGGAAAATTCCTGTACCTGTCTACTAACACAAGACCTGATATTGCATCTGCTGTAGTGATTTAGAGCCGGAAAGTTAGCTCACCCACAAAGAAAGATTGGACTGGAGTAAAAAGGGTGGCTAGATACTTAAAAGGGCCTATCAACTTTAAATTGAAGCTACCAGCTAGTAGCAATTCAAAGTTAGTATGCTACACGGATGCAGATTGGGCTGGTGATACTGCAGATTATCACTCAGTCAGTGGTTTCCTATTTTATGGAGACGGACCTATTTCTTGGGGCAGCCACAAGCAGAGTGTGGTGGCTCTATCCTCTACAGAAGCAGAGTATATTTCAGCATCAGAAGCATGTAGAGAATTACTATGGCTTGATCAATTGTTGTCTGATTTTGGAATAAATGAAGAAAAGCCAATTTAAGTTATGGAAGACAACCAGAGCTGTATTAAACTTTCTCAAACAGAGAAGATGACACCACGCAGCAAGCACATAGGAACAGGATACCACAAAGTACGTGAGCTCACAGAGAATGGAATGATCAAGATCAGTGGTTCTCAACCTGTGGGTCCCCAGATGTTCGTGGACTTCAGCTCCCAGAAGCCCTGAGCATTGACTATAGTGGCTGGGGCTTCTGGGAGCTGAAGTCCACAAACATCTGGGGACCCACAGGTTGAGAACCACTGATCAAGATGATCTACTGTCCAACCACTGAGATGGTAGCCGATATCCTGACCAAACCTCTACCAAGAGATGGCTTTGAAAACCTGCGAGTCAAGATGGGACTTCAGGGGTGCATGCACGGTTGAGAAGGGGTGTTGGGAGTGGCAACCTTGCATGCCTAATTAAATGGCTAGTTTGTTTGCATGTCTATTGTAAGCATAGAGAGATAGCCTAGAGAGAACTTCCTGTTTGTGGGTCAACACCTCTTCCTCCAGCACGTATACATTCCTTGTTCTTTTAAAAGGTTATCTTGCCATTTTAATCCTTCCCTTTTGTCTTCGCCTTTTGTCCTGAAAGCATGATCTGAGATTTTCCCAACAGGGATCATTGGCAGCAAGCATGTGAGTGCTTATTTTTCTTCCTACCTTCCTCAAGAATTGAACCAGTGTAGACCATGCACAAGATTTTGTGAGTAAACTCTTTTATATTTTTAACCAAACTGTTTTTGTGTTTATTTTGAGCTAGATTAAGTGTGTTTGAGGTGGAGTTAAAGAAGTGGGACTGGTGATCTGTTCAACTTCCGTTTTTGTGCAATTACTAAAATACTCTGCTGATTCAGAGTCTCATTACCAAAGTCTCTCAGTATTCAATTTTTTTTTTCAGTTTCCCCAACACGGTGGAGTCTCTTTTTAAACAGAAGCTGGATAGCCATCTGTTGGGAGTGCTTTTAATTTTGTGTTCCTGTATGACTATGAAACTGTCTGCAAGGCACTTGCAAAATTTGTTGGACCTGACACTCTGGGCAGAATTTGCCTTCTAACAAATATCAGGATTATTGAAATCTCCTTTCACTACTATGGATCATCCTTTTTTCTACTTTCCAGTGTACCTGCACACTGTCATCTTCCTGTTGAGTTGTCATATTAAAAGCAGTGGTTTCTCCTGGTAAATGTTTCTGTCTCTATATTCCTTAGGTTGAGGCATAAACTTTGCATCTGAAGAAACAGTTAACAGCTGCATTTCCCTTACTTCAACAACCTCTAATATCAGTATTGCCATCTCATCAGCAAAATTGTCAAGCTTCTTTATTGTTCCTTGTGGGTCAAAATATGATCTTCTCCTGTCCCAAGATCCAAGATCCATATTTAAAATCTAACCACCTCTCAAACAGTTAAGGAAAATTCCACCTTCACGGTTTCCACACAGTCAGACATAGCATTCCAAAGAAACCACAACATTTCCATGCAGCAAAGTTTCAGCGAAAGGGCCAAAATG